>PVJH01040476.1:0-15650 GCA_004026705.1 Nesogale talazaci
GGTATATAATTATTTTAATGTGCTGACTTAGTTCCCAAAACTAAAAGAACTTTTTATTGTAGATTCAATATCAATATTGTCCTGAAGTTTTCTTGAAGTATCATTATCTGACTTTGTTAACAGATTATTACTGGTCTCATTGAAAATGTTAGTAAGTGTATTCTCATATCATTGTTATGTTTGCACCCAATAACTTGAACTTAAGCAAACAAACATAACGTGTTTATTCATACTGCATAAATACTCTGGTGTCAAGCTGCCAAAATCTTTAACTTTAATCTTATATTTAGCCTTGAAATTACTCGTGAAATTTAACTTTGTTGCAGTTGATTATAGACCGCATCCTGAAACCCACTCACCTCTCACACACCATGTGCTCTAGCTGGGTCATCTGGTGTGCTCCTGACCCTTCTGTGCAGAGTGATAAGTGATTCACACGACTCCGGACAAAGAGTCACATCTGAGTGCTCTGAGTGTCTGTTGTGGATCTTCAGCTCGCCTCCAGGAAAATGGTGTATATCGGTGAACGACAGGAATTCCTCAGTGATTTTGTCATCACTTTGTTTTATGAATAAGTATATATATACTTATTCATATATATTTCTATATTTATTCATAATAAATATATCTATAAATTTAATAAATATAATTTAATATTTATAATGAATTTATAGATATATAGTATTATATAAAATGCATATTTTAGTAAATATAAAAACATATTTATATAATTATCCATATTTGTAAATGTATCTATTTATTTATAAAACAAAACACATCTTTATACCACAATACATAAATCCAAGTTAATTCAAAACATAAGCTGTTAGACATGACACCTTCTAAAAACAAACCCATTAATTTCTTCACCAACATCTGACTCTTAACTCATGACATTTATATTCTATTTCTATCTAATGACTATCATTCTTGAACCAGGAACATATACCCAGGATGAAGATTCCAGTCTTAGGTACAGACTCTGACTCTAGCACTCTACAACCCTACAATGAACCCAAACCTAACCCACCAAGAAGCTCACATTGCTAATTATGTATGTGGAGTTAGATCTCTCTCAGATTTTACCTAAATATAACAAACTAAGGTAGGCAGACAGAAAAATCAAGAATCATAAGCACATTCTCAGTAAACTTTTAAATCGCTTGCATCTAATTTATGGCAGTTGGCAAAATAAAGGAGTTTACACATGTTTATATATGATAAACGGCATCATATCCATATCACAGGTCTTGTGTGGATCTCCCCTCTACTATGTCCTGCCCTCAATGAAGTTTTTCTGCTATTGGACATACAAAGGGAGATAACCAAAAAAACAAAAACAAAAAAAAAAAGGGAGATACCCAATAAGCAATGTGACTGAAAGTTCAATTACAATTTTTAAATACCAATTTCATCTGGTTTCTCCCTCAAGGGTGTGCATATTCATTGTTAAATAAGGCATATTTATTACTGGTTATTCTGTCATTGACCCCTCCACCCCCTCATTCCCAGGGGACACTCAGGTCACAAAAGATACAGGAGGCAGAAAATTAAAGGTACATACATTGGAAACATTTTTTGTGGGCATCACTGCCCTCTGGTGGGAGTATGGGCTGACTGCCCATCAACAGAGAATTTGCCAGGGATGAACTATATCTGTAAATGAGTAACTGGAATGTAGGGCATGGCCAGCTATTACTGTGAGATACAAAGGAAGTCATTGTGAACCCAGGCACAAACCTCACCTTCAGGACCAGGCTACAGGGGCTGCTTATAATCAAGTGGACACAAGAACCAAGCTCTGAGGCAGGGAGAGATGTGTTGTCAGGGTGGGCTTCTTGCTGTAGTCTGTTTCATAGTGTCCCCAAGAAAATATCTCTATTTGTATTATTATGTCCTAGAGCACTGAGATCTATGAACTCAATTACCAGGCTTCCTTACAAGCTAAAATTATTTGTATGTGAACTATTTATTTTTTAGGGATCTTCACTTCGGCCAGAGTCAATGGTCATGTAAAAAGAAGTATAGAAATCAAAGGTCAGAAAAGGGTTATCTGCAAGCCTGAAGGGAGTGATCCCCTTTAGGTTGTAAACAAACCCTAGAAAAGCAGCTGCCTTAAAAAAGTGCTGAACTTGTCTTGTTATTCTGGGATCCCATCTGGGATATCCATGAATTTTAACATCTGTAATAAGGGAACTTTTACTGCCCTACAGCAATGTCATAAGAAATAAGCTTCAGGTTTATGAAGTTTCCTTAACAGTTAACACCTTTCAAACAGTGAAGATGTATGTATATCTAAAAATCCAGCCACACTCAAGCCCCATATGGAAGAGAAGGTCACACAACTGCCAAAGTTACCATGCTGAATAAAATAAGTCTTTAAGCATGGTTAAAGAAAATACAGCGGCTGAGCCCCGGTGGCGCAGTGGTTGTGCGCGGGACTGCGGCCCACTGGGATGGAGGTTCAATTCCAGCAGTGGGGCTGGGCCTCCTACTCCCACCACTGGAGAGCAGTGATGCAACCCCCCCCCCAAAAAAAAAGAAAATACAACATGATCAAAATTGCAGCATTAATTTTACAGAAAGGTGCAAAATTATGCAGTTTAGGACCCTGAAACTGGGAAATCGTCTCCACACATTTTGTAATGAAAGTCATGGATTTAGAGTCCTGTAGCTTTCTGTAGTGTTGAAGGTCCTCATATACTTATGAATTAGCGAACTGAAACAAGGAATTACTGTGCACATATATTAGTGACTACATATTCACATATAGACACATATATGTAAATGATACACACACATATATTAAGATCCATAACAGAAAGGATTGATGCTCACCCCAAAACTGACGTGAACACACTGGGCCATGGATGCTACAGCTAGCACTGGACTCACGGGCCTAAGTTGGACTGGGGTGGATGTTCTCTTGCTGAAAATTTACTTCTGGATGTACAACTCTTTCTTATGCACATGTCAATGTCTATAGTTTTATTTTTCTACTAGACGACCCCTCCTAATGCAGGTCTCCAATACACTGGTGTCGTATGAGCTTGAAAAAAAGATGTATCTGACATGTTGCTCTTGGAGAAAAGCATATCACAAATAAAGTCTGAAAAGACAGTCGGCACTTCCCTGACACGGAGTCAATAATTTGTTCCTCTTGATTTGGGGTAGGTATAAATCTATAATATAAGAATCAGGCTAATCTTGTGAAAACCACAGAGTACTTACATGGCACAACAAATAGTCACTCTGCAGCAAAGGTCAACATTCGTATTTATAATGTGAGGAAACTTAGCAGACTTGTAGTCACACTTGATATAAGAAGTTAGTGTGATACTAAGAGTTTTAAATAATTATGGGGGAAGGATGGCAAGCATCTGAGAGGAAACTACTAGACTCGTTTATTTAATGAGGTATTCTCATTCCTCAGCCCACACACTAGAGTACCATCACTGAGTAGCATGCTTTGTTTTATTAATGAAATATTTTATTAAGGAAATATTCATACCTACTGAGCCCAGGTTTCTAAAACTTCCCTTCATCACAGGTCTGCAGGATTGTCCTCTACAAAAGATGCAGCAATGCCCATTCTTCCTAGGAGTACACAGCCACCTCATCAACAGCCCTGATGTCCAAAAACATCCCGTATATTCCGGTTCAGCAAGGTACCATCCACTCTAATACGGGAAAGCAGGGAAGAAGACAGTCCTGGGAAACCGAGACTTCACGAGCTATCCCAATGACGACATTCTTCTACCTAATGAGTCTATCTGCATACTGCTTGTCTGTCACCAACTGCAACCTTATTTCTCTATCTTTCAGAACACGTAACGTAAATCAGACCAAAAAAAAGCCTGCAGTCCACATTCATATCCTCTTTTGCACTGGAAGGAGGGAAGAAAATTACCTCCTTGCACAGCACAGGACCAACCAGAATAATGAAGCACAGGATGAAAGCAGGAGAACAACTGGGAAACACTGCAGAATGTAATTTTTTTTTTCCTGTAGCCATTGGAGTTACTGGTATGAACTAACAAAGTAGCAATCTAAAGCCCTGAATTCATGGTATTCTGTTGGCGATCAAGAGCTGACATGATCAAGAGCTGACATATTACCTAGTGAAAGAGATGATTATTTCAGGAATTAGGAAATTTTCTGTAGTATTTATATATTACTCTCATACTTTCATTCACTCTATGGTTGAACATGAACTTTTTGCACATTCATGGAGATATAGGCCAAGCTATTGAAAAGGTAAATGGGCAAGAGGTAAAGGATGACAATAGAATATAAATCTCCTCAAATTTTTCCCACTGAGACACAAAGCTGTCATATAATTATTGTGGACTGCTACCCTAAAAAATATTGGCTAGTTGCATAAATACACAAAGGTCATAGGACATACTGACAAAAGAGCAGAATATGTAAAGTATCATAAAAACAAGATGACCACTAGCATTCTCTCAGCTGTGGGACTGGCCTCTACGACTTGTCATACTTTTGTTCCCACATTGAATCAGGAGAGACCAGTGCCTGGAGAAGGACATCAAGTTTGGGAAGGGAGAGAGAGGCAAAGCAGAGATAAGCCTTCAAAAAAATGGACTGACACAAGGGCTGTCATTATGGGCTCAAACACTGAAACAGTTGTGAAGATGGTGCACAAAAAGGTGTTTGGTGTTGTTAGAGAGAAGGTCTTAGAAGTTAGAATTGACATGATGACACACAACAACACAGCAACTCACCAAAAGGGAAATTAAACATGACGAGAGCAGATTCATGTCTGTGCATGCACACACGTATGCTACATTGAAAATATGACGAAATCATAAACGAAGGTAATTTTCATTAAGTATCATTATGTCAGGGTGGCATATCTAAATTAGTCAGTGAAGAAGCACTACTGCACCACTGGTTAAAGGATAGGCAGCTACATGAAACAAAAGGTTTAAAAGACTAGAACATTCAAGCATTACCATGCAGTGAGGCATAGAGAAAGTGGTAGCTTATTTTAACTAAGATCCTTATCTTACTACACAGAAGAATTATATATCTGGATGTTGCCTCGAATTTATAATAATCACGACTTTTAAAATAAGGAGCTATTAGGGCACAGTTTTTGCACAGTACATTCAAACACATTGAAGAGATAGGTAACATATGAAAAAAATAAACCAAAAGGATAAAAAGAATTTACAAACTTAGAATTTGCTTGCAAGAAACTGTTCTACCCAGGGGTCAAGATTAATCAGGGCCACATCGAAATGGATCCAATGAAAAGCTTTCCTGGAGCCGCCCGCACTCCAAGCCCTCTCCCCTGAGGGCCGCGTTACCTCCCCCCTGGGTTCCCGGGCAGAAGCGTCCAGGGGAGGCCGACTCCATGGGGGACTCTGCCATCTCCGGGAGGACTTCCTCTGCGCGGGGACTGGGCTGTGCGGCTACTGCAGCCTTGTGCAAAGTGAGGTGCTCCCAAGTCAGACTCCAACAGACTTCGGTCATTCTTTTGTTTTAATGGCACATTGTCTCCACCCCTCACAAATGTTTAAAAATGCACATGTGTCAGAATTTTATAGGTGCATATATCATTTAAATAGATATATTAATGATTTCCTTTGAATACAAGAGTAATTAATACAATTAATACGATAACAAATACAATTAATACAGTAATTAATACAATTTAAATTTCACTTTTTTATTTCAGCTTCCAGGATATACCTGTGCACCATGCTGGGAGTAAGCTGAGTCCAAAGGAGAGATCAAGGTGCTGGAACAGCCTACATGTGGTCCAACTTTCCAGCAAGACCTATGACAGCGCCTTCACAGAAAGAGAGAGACAATCCAACAATCAAGATTTTTAAACAGGCACTGGATGGGTTCTGGGATGAACATTCTCCTCCATGTTTTTCTCAGTCATAATATCAGAAAAACAAAACAAATATAAGTAGTTGTAATTTGCAGCTACCCAGTTTTTGCTCTTTTAATACTTTTGGGGGAGGGCTCTTACATCTCTTATGAGAATTCATACATTCTATGTGTCAAGCATATTTGCAAACATGTCACCTTCACCATTCTCAAAGCAGTCTCTTCCCACTTATGCCCTTGATATCAGCTCCTCATTTCATCTCCCCAAAATGATATACTATAAAGATCGACTTACTGCAAAGGCTTACTGTAGAGTACACAATGGGGGCAAATGCATTTTTATTTTCCTTGGAGCCATACATTCTGTCATATCCATATATCAGAATGTTGGAATTACTTAGTGTCCAGAATATCTGAATATATAGAACAAAGTGTTGCTTTTTCAGAGTGCAGTGAGAATATATGAGCTCATTCAACATATGCATAACATAGTTAATGTGAAAGTTAAGTGTACAGGGATAATGGCAACAGATTTATATTTAAGAAGGACCATACTAGCCATTGTCATAGAATTTGTTTAGACGATCATGGCATTCACATGCAGAGATGGAGGTGACCTGAACTAGTGTGCAGCTACATCACAGTGCGATCCTTAAATTGTCCTGCCAACCACCAGCAACAGATGCTATGAGATGAGTGTGTGCTGGAAGGACCAGGTTCATGTAATGCCACACCAATCTGTGTGTGGAAACTGAATGATCCCCAAGATCTTCAACTGAAAAAGTATCATAATATCCTTTGCTTGAAACTCTGAATTTTAGTGAAACTTATCAGTATTTTTTGCCAAACATTTGCTTATTCTCCTCAGCAAATTCTGGCTCAGAAAAGGTGACCATCAGCTTGTGCTTGGATTTTTACATTGGTAAAATGAATAATAATTTAGAGCTATACATAGAGTTTGATCATTTTGCAAATGAGTGGTATCAACTATAAAATGGATAAAATGCTTGTCATGGTGAATATAAATGAGAAAGAAATCTTGATGGGAAATGAACATTAAATGCATGTTTAAAGAGAGTGCTACTTAGTTCATGGTCAAGAATATGTGAATGATTCCAAAATTAGGCAATCTGTGAATTTGAGTAACAAATCCAAGGTTGAGATCCCGCAGCTATCAAGGGGTCATACCTAAAACATAAACAGAGAGGCAGAGTTTGGTTATAAATACTCAAATTTCAGGTGAGCCAAAGTCCCCTTGGCAAAGAATAGTTAAAAAAAATGTCTATGCTCCTTCCTAAATTTTAAAAACCCGAATGACCCTCATTTAATCCAGAGTGCCTTTGTTTCTCAAACTGGGATATTTGGGTTCAGGATCTGAACTAGTTTGGGGACGTTATTCTTACTTTGCCGTGTTTATTAAACAACTCTTTCCCACTCCCTGCTCTGATGTCCCTCTACACACCAAGTCATGACACTCGACTGCTTTTACATTCTTCTGAACATTCTCTGTCAAACAAGGGGTCTGGATTCAGAATTTTGCATTTTTAGAAGCTACAGTGTTAAAACCTTGTCTTTTGTGGGAACCAACTTGTCTAGTTGGCAACTTCTTTCTTGAAACATGATGACACTTGAATCACTTTACTCACACTGAGGTTTTCCTTAGCCATCAGGCACTGGGGTGTAGTGACTGTATTGCGTGTCAGAGTGGCGGGGTTTGTGATGATCATGGTCAAGGTGGGGGAAGATCTGGCTGATTAACATGAGTAGGAGACCGATGCCTACTGGAGACTTCCTGCCAGAGGCCTCGGGCATATGTGCATAATGAAATATAGGGAAAGACATGAAGGGCAGCCCCTGGTCAATATTTCCACTGCCTGATGTTGGGAATATGGTCTGAAGGGCACCCACCCCCATATGAGCCATTTCCTCAAGCATTCATGAGATTCTGTTGGATGTTGCAACAATTCACAGGGCCCAGAAACATGAGGAAATATATTCAAGAGTGGAAAATGGCCCTGGATGGCATCATGGAAGAGGTGGATATTTGAAGCATCATCACTCCCCAACTCCTTGAGATTGGTCTGGTATTAATTCTTCCAAAACATATACTCACCACATATGAAAATTAGCAAGGAGTTTGAGGAGGTTGATTAAGTGGCATCAGTGTATAGAAAGAAATGTGATTTGGAGTGTGTGGGGTAGTGAAACTCTGGGGTGAACCTGATGGTTTCAAGGTACTCTGTACTGCCCAGGATCTGACACACAGGATCTGCCCTCAATCAGGGCAGGAGCAATAATGGGCTGGAGGGGAAGAAAATGGGGCTCAGAAATGCTGACCTGTCCTGTGACCACTCACAAACACCTCCTAGGAAAAGTACTCTCTCATTGCCGACAAATGCACAGATGGGGTCAAAAGAAGAATTGTCCTACAATGGACTGAGAAGAAACAAAGGAGCCTATATTGACAGGCATGGGACTCCCTTCTATGCAAATCATTCTTCAGACCCTTGTTTAAAATTCCTCCTTTGGGCACTGAAGGCTATCAGTTCTCTTCTGACGGGGCTGTGGGTCCCTTGGGAAAGCAGAGTTGTGGTCTGAAGATGCTATTGCTGTGTGTCCTCCTGTGCCTTCTGACAGTTCCCCAAGGTGAGGGTCTCAGAGATCAGTGCTAAATCTGGGGGTGGCTGTGATTACAGGGGACTGACAGAAACCAATGATCTTTACTTGCAGCCGGCCTGTCCCAGGTGCAGCTTCAGGAATCATGTCCAGGACTGGTGAAACGCTTTCCAAAGCTGTCCCTCACCTGCACAGTCTCATGTTTCTCCATCACAAGTGGTTAAAGCTGGAACTGGATCCGCCAGACTTCGGGGAAGGGGCTGCAGTGGATGGGAAATATATGGGTTAATGGTGGTACATATTATAACCCATCCTTCCAAAACCGAATCTCCATCACCAGAGACACATCGAAGAACCAGTTCTCCCTGCAGCTGAGCTCGTGACTGATGAGGACACAGCCGTGCATTACTGTGCAAGGAGCACTGTGAAGGGAAGTCAGTGTGAGCCCAGACACAAACCTCCCTGCAGGGAAGACATTGGGCAGCAGGGGACATGCAGGACCCACTGAGCACAAGACACCCAGCCCTAGACAGGCCCAGATGGGTGACAGGGAGGATTTCCTGTTGGATTAAGGCTTCCCCTGTGAGCTCTCAGTACCCCCAGGGACGGTTTTGCCTTTTCATTTTTTTCTGTCTAAATTTTCTCCCACTCAATTCAAACTTCAAAGGAGAAACTAACATTATCTGATTGAAGTAGAAATGTAAAAATAACCATGAACCTTTATTATGATCTTTGTTACCTATTTTTTTTCTCTTGCCACACCGAACTCAATAGACATTCTCATCCTACTTGTCACTGGAAAACTGTTGATACTGAAAGGGAAAACAGGCATGTTCAGACTCATGGGTGCAGTTCATGTTTGTAAATACCTTGAGCCAAACTGTGTGTTGATCCAACAGCACAGGGTCAGGTCCTCTGAGCTGCCACTCTGCGTTGACAACATGAGGAATGATTGACTGAGGAGCTCTGACTCAAAAAATAGTTGTTGTGACTACTACTGCTAACGTGGTGCTATGGCTGTAGTGATGCTACCCACGGGCTCCATTTATGCAGGGATAAGAGTATGGGCCACACCGATGCCTCTGACACATGGGACAAGGTCAAATGGAATAGCCTGGAATGACTGGAGAACTTCTTTCTGAGATCACTCATTGAGGGGAACACACATTGGAAGGACAACTTTGATCCCTCTAAAGTGGGAAGTGTGCTATAAGAGCAGGACATTTGAAATGAGTATTTCAGGATAGAAGTGGAGATGACAGCTGATACCAAGGGCTCAAGTAGAAAGCAAATGCTTTGACAATGTTGAGGGCAATCAATGTGGAATGTGCTTGACACAATGTGTATGTATGGATTATGACAAGATTTGTAGAAGACTCCTAAAAAGTCGTAAAAAGAGAAGTGGAAATGACAAGACTTCTCCCTAGTCTGAGCATGTCGTCAGGGAGAAAAGTCCCTCAGGAAGACTGGCCTGTGGCCCTGGAGTGTCAGCAACCAGAGGAAGCCCCTCCTTCAGGGGAAGAGTCAGAGGCTGCTCACAGGGTCTCAGACAGGGTAGAGGTGTGAGGAGGGTGCAGGACCTGAGAATCACAGAGATTGTTCAGTTTACACAGAGTCGCCGTGAGAAAGCACTGACTTCACAGCAGCTCCCAACATCGCAAATGGAGTGAGGGGCAGAAGACAGAAAGTAATTTTGGAAGTAAATGGAATTGCCTGAATTGACACTATACTATCTATTTTGGGGGGAATCACTGTCCCCTGGTGGTCGTGGGAGATATCCAGTGCTGCTCTTGAGAGCCGCAGTTGGATTTGAACCGCGACGCCCGTGGGCCACAGTCCCTTACGCCACTGGCGCTCAGCCCAAAATATACTATCTTACAGCACATTATTTTCATTTAGAAGTGCTAAAATTATTTAAAATTCAATAATTCTGCCCTTTGTAATTATTATAGAACCTATTCCGATAACATAAAACCAAGGGAAAGTGTAAGAAACAAATAATGCAGACTATAATTTAAAAAGGAGCCATAGTGACATGGTGAGTTTCATGCTGGGCTGCTAACTGCAAGCTCAGCAGGTCGTAAACCAACACAGTCTGAAACCCACAGGTACCATGGTCCTCCACCCTCTAGGATTGCTGTGACTCAGAATCCACTCAAGGGCAGGAAGCTGGGGGGTTTGGTATAAATAATGGTAAGTTGTCCATTATTCCCTTATTGAACCCAAATAAATTTCCTATGTAACAAAAACAAATGAATTAGCAATGGAGTAAATACTCATAACTGCCTTATGATCCTGATGATAAATTATTGCTTTCACAAATGAAAATCTAAGCAAACAGTGGACACAAAATTCAAACTATCCTAAGATAACTAAATCCAAAAGTTATAAGCATATTGTTTTCCTAGTCTTTAGGGTAAAAATATTTCCCAATGTTTCAACTTTTAAGTTTTAATTCCCATTCAATCCATTACCAATCAATTTGCTGACAGAACTTTTCAGAAATTATCAAAATTACATTAAAATTTAGCTAGGATCATTGTAGATTAAAAATATACAATAAATATAGTTAATATATATTCTTAACAGTATTCAAATATTCGAAATGACAACTAACTGTCATTCTACCAGGGTCTGAGAGGAATACAGTTGTCAAATTTGACATATTTTTGTTTATTTTAGGTAGCTTTGAGTCTGTTCCAACTGATAAGAACCCTGTGTACAACAGGACAGAATGCCATCATCACACTGGTTATGCTTGATGCAACCCCTATTGTATCAATCCACGCCCCTGATGATCTTCCACTTTTTCACTGACCCTCAACGTTACTAAGTGTGGTGTCTTTTTCCAGGTGCTGCTCTCTCCTGTTGACATAACCACAGTGTGTAAGGTAAAGTGGCACCATCCTTGCTTTGAGGAAATCATGGGGCTTTACTTCCTGTAAGATAAATTTATTTTTACAGTACCCCATTGTATTTTTAAAATTTTCTCCAGAACCATCATCATTCAAAATTCATCAAATTATTGTCCAGCCTTCCTTACTCATTGTCCAGCATTCACTTGCATATAATCTGATTGAAGACTCCGACCCATGGCTATTTTCATGGGCTCCTTAATCCTCAATACAGAATCATAATGCCCTGTAATATTTTAGACCCCTTAGGGCAGAGATATAAGGGGTGGAATTATATTTTGAAGTTACATATCAGATTATTAAGTGAAAGCTCACATGTTACAAACAAGCATTTAGCTCTTTCAGAAATAGGAAGTTATTGGATGCAGAGTTTATTTGTAAAATGTCAAACTCTACCAAAAATCCTACAGAACAGTTCTATTCAACCATAGAGGGTCTCCATGAGGCAGAAAAGACTCAATGAGAATGGTTGAGGGTTTTCAGGCAAATATTCTTTGTGTGATTGTTTGTTTACCTGCTAGATTCAATAATTTGTCTTCATTGGAGAAGAGTTCCTGAAGTGTGAATAGCTCTCCAATCTTAACATGAACAATTGAAAGAATGATTGAATGAAAATTTGATGTGTTCATATCATATAATACAGACATACCAGGATTCTGATTAAGTTAAGGTAGCAAACACTTCCATCTGGCAAGATGCAAAGCAGCCTATGCTAAGGCATTAAACATCCACCATGTCTGCAAGCTACCTCAGTCCAACATGCAGCAGGAGCCAGTGTTGGAGAAATCTCCTTTTGGAGTGGCAGGACCTGTGTACCCTGCACTGTTCATAATCTCCAGACCTTATCCAGCAATGACACTCACAGGTAAATTTCTCCTATGATTTCCTCTTTAAAAGCCACCTCCACACCAGGGGACTCAAGTGACTGCTGAATCATGGTGACCATGCTCCAACATGTCTGCTTCTTTCCTTCTCCTCCTCATTAAACTGTATCTGCCATCGGGTCAGTGTTGGGGGGAGATGGAATCCTACCCGGCATATTCACAGATGGATGGGGTGTTAAATGTGTATTTTCTATATCTCCAGGTGACCTGACTCAGGTGAAGTTGCAGGAGACAGGTCCTCAGGTGGTATGACCTTCACAGACCCCCACTCTCCCCTGCACCATCACTGGGGACTCTGTTTCAAGCACCAGTGATATTTGCGATTGGATCATGCAGCGCCCTTGAAGCAGCCTTCAATAGATGGGAAGGACTTACATCACAGTGGTACAGAGAGTACGTGCCATCTCTAAAAGATCACCTAGTCATCAACCCAGACACATCCAAGAACCAGTTCTCCCTGCAGCAGAGCTCCGTGACTGCTGAGGACAGGACCTTGTATTACTGTGCAAGGGAAACACACAGTGAGGGGAAGTCAGTGTGAATCCAGACACAAACCTACCTGAAGGGGAGACATTGGTCAGCAGGGGGCGCGCAGGACCCACGGAGCACAGACACCTCGCCCTAGACAGGCAAAGTTGAGTGACACAGAAGATTTCCTGATAGAGCTATGGCTTCCTCCCTTAGCTCTCAGCATCCCGTAGCAGCTTTTCTTTTTTTTTTTTTTTTACTCTCAATTTTCTCCTCACTGCCAACTTGAAAGGAGTTTGCTGTATAAATACTAAAGTGACTGTAATACTTCATTGTCATTTTTCATTCTTGAAAAACAGGTTATCTTGGTAATTCTCACTCTGTCCTTTACTCAAAATCTGTTTACAATGAAAGACAGCCATGTCCGGATTCAAGAAGACAATGCATAATTTCAAATGTACTGAGCTCAGTGACCCACTGGAGGCCTGTCTCTGGTCTCTGAAGGCGTCTTTCTGCATCGCTCCCTGTGCACTGTGGGGAGTGAATGACTAGTGTTCTCCATGTCGGAGAAAATGAATGTGGTGACTCCTGGAGCTAAATTTCTGATGTGTCCTAAGTGATGCTTGCTACACATTGTCCCCCTTTTATGCATAAAAAATGTGTTCCAGGTATAGAGAGACCCTGACACTGGAAACAGATGAACAGGAGTGACCTGTCTGGAGGTCAGTCATTATTAAGATCATTCACTCGAGTCATAATGAAGAGAACATTCATTGGAAAAATGTCTCTGATTCCAAAAGACAGTGGATGTGTCACAAGAGGAATGATATGTCACAAGGAATGATGTCAATGGTGCAGGGGTTATTTCCTCTCAGAAGTTGTGACCCCTCCCTCCTTTATGAGAACCTCTGTAGCAACCACCATGCACAGTGACTCTTGGGGAATTCATGCAGTGGAACAGCCTTCTTTTCATTGGAATGGGCTTTGCCTAACTTTCCCCTCTATCCAAAGGCAGACTTCATAGGAATATGAACTGATGAGATCTCAGGTTACACTGCAGGTTACCAACTAATGCCATTTGTTGTCAAAGTTAAAAATATCTAATGCAAAAAAATTCTCATGTTGATTGGAAATTTTTTTCACATCCTTCGATGGACCTTGAATCTTTTCATTCTAACGTATCGTTTATTCAATAAATTTCTCTTAGAGTGAACTAGAAAACATTTTCTATGCCAACATTATTGTTTAGAAGCAAATAATTATTAACAAGATTCTCAAAGAGCATAGAAAGAATGAAAACAAAAAAAAAGCTAATCCAAAACAAAAACAAGCCGTGCAAAGTATAAAGACTTGCAAGATATTGTGAAAAGCACATTTAATAGCACTGAATTATAAATGTATGAATTGTTGTATTTGTGAATGTTTATTGTGCATATATAGTTTTGCAAAAATGTGAAAAATACAACATGAATAAATAATGATTATGGGGGAAAGAATATGTCCTCAAGTTGATTGTGGTAAAAATTATGCAACAGTTCTTGATACAGTTGCATTATTGAATTGTAGGATATGTGGGGGGAGTGCCAATAAAAAGTGTTTATATTTTTTTAAGAGAAGCAGATCTCAGAAATGTCTATCATTGTCCATCACTTTGACCCAGCATCCCGCACATCTCATGGACTCCCTGTGTCCTAAGGGTCAGACGGGGCTGCCCAGAGAGAAAGTGGAACATTCCAAGGAAAACATCATCCCCAGGAATTCTGTTCATTATCACTCACACCTCAAGCCAACCTCGTGCATTTCTACCAACCTACCGGTGGTTTACAGGGAAGACTTGTTTGTCCACAGTCAGGAAAAAATTATGAAAGGAGAGATTGAATTGTAGAACCCAAGTAAGAAAAATCCCCTCTAGAGGCTGTTGCTCAGCTGCACCTTCTCTGAGCCGCTCTCCTTCTGCTTTCACAAACACAGCACATGTGCATCACCTACAGAAACCATAGCAGCAGAGCTCCAATTTCCCTGAAGATCAGGCTTCCTTCTGCCACCATCCTTCTCTTGTCGATCAGAAAGGCCTGTGGAGGTGACAACTTTCCGCATTCTTTTGGGGTCATCAATATCTTCCCCTGTGAGCACTTTCAATGTCAAAACCAGAGCTTTACATCTTAGAACTCTTTTAGATTAAATCCCCTACTCCCCTTATTTCTAGGTGTGATAATGCAGACAGAGCTGCTGCAGCCAGTCATGGCTTGGCAATGCAATCTCACATTGTTATAGCTAACTTTCATGCCTGCAGATATCAAGTTTCTAGATCTGTCAGGCTCTGGGAAACCAAACTTGCATTATGTGGCAAAAAAGCCCAATGATGACAGTCGTAGCATCAACCCAGTCTTCTTATACCAACGCATTGCAACCACGGTAGCTCAACCAGCTGAGTGTGTTTTCATGGAACAATCTGAAAGCTGAGGACACTGGCCTGGGTTATGCAGGGAAAGGCCAGGAGACACAGTGACAGGGAAGGAGGTCACACATCTCAAGTGTCAGGAGACTAAGCAGGCAGCAGAGGGCGTTCATGGTCCATGGTTGCTTCCTGAAAAAAAATGATAGTTTTATACCATTTTGTAAGTTGGAGAGACTGAAGTTTTGAGATTCTTAATGAAGCATCAAAGTACCTCATGGTCATTAGGAAGCATATCATATTATAAGCCATAATACCTATATTTTGATAACAGTCACCTGCTCAAACATGGGAGATCTTTGAGAAAGGAAATGGAAGATGCCCTGGAAACATCCCAATGGGTTATGCAAATTCACAAACAGCATGGGCTTCTCTGGAGAATGCAGAAACTTCATCTTCTATAGAACTTCTAAGGTTAACTTAGCATCTTTAAAGGCTTGGTGTGCA
>PVJH01040477.1:0-15644 GCA_004026705.1 Nesogale talazaci
TCTGTGAGGGGGTGCTGCTTCACATATTGATGGGCTTTGGGTCCCTACTCAATACTCCCCTTCCTTTATAATGATACATTTTTTAGTTATTTGATGCCTGACACCTGCTCCCTTCTATACCTCATAGTCATACAGGCTGGTGTGCTTCTTCCATGTGGACTTTGTTGTTTCTGAGCTAGATGGCTGCTGGTTTACTTTCAAATCTTTAATACCCCAGGCTGTATATCTTTTGATAGCCAGGCACCATCTGCCTTCTTCATCTCCTTTGCTTATGCACACGTTTGTTTTCAGTGATTGTGTTGGGAAAGTGAGTGTCATGGAATGCCAATTTTTTTTTTGGAATGCCAATTTAATAGGATAAAGTGTTCTTGCACTGAGGAAGTACTTGAGTGGAGGTCCAATGCCCATTAGCTGTCCTAATACTAATCCTCTAAATATATGCACATTGATCTATTTCTCCATTGTCATATATAAATATATTCACTTATATACATGTCTGTATTTAGAGTCAGCATTTTTTGTTTTAATATTTGTTTGTTTTATGAATGAGAAGAGTAGACAAGTTAATTTATAATTTAATTTCTGTTTTTTCTCCCACTTTCTATTTTCTAAACATCATCTGTCTAATTAAGAGTGTGCATATGGTAGAATTTCTAGTGTGGTCATTTTTTGTTTCACCTTTTGTATGTTTCTAATATGACATTTCCAATTTCAAAAATCCAGAAGTTAACACACCCTAATTATATTTCATTACATTGTCACATTATATAAACAGGACTATGAAATATTTTTTTAAATTCCAGGAGAAGGTGGACAACAAACCAATCATTCATAGGGACAACCCAGATATAATTGTGTCTGCATAGTCTCTGTACCTTACCTTAGCCCTAACTGCCTATTTTTTCTTGCCTGATTTCAAGTAAGAGATGATTAAATTGTTCCATTCCCCTTGGTACATCAGAGTTATATGCTTGAGTTAAAGAATACATATCAGAAATAATCGTTCAAATATTTAGTCAGGCTCCTAAAAGAAAGAGTTGTACGAAAATTTACCAGTAGATTCCTGGATACCAGAAACAATTTATTCATCTTTTACCTGGTGCCAGTCTGCTTATTAGCATGCATCAACTAATATTGAGTTCAATTATTTGTGCATTTATTTATTTTATATTAACCTATCATATAGGATTCGCTAGTAGTCAAATTCACGAGAATCATTACCTCATCTTCTCTAAGCTCTGTGTTTATGGATGACGCATTCCTACTCTCTTCATTTGCTGGCATGTCCTTGCTTTATAGCTGCAATAAGTCATGTTCATCCCTGAGTACATAAATGAACTTTTAAAGATCTATCCGTCTCATTAAGAAACATATTTCTAGGAAAGTTTTATTTTTATTGTTAATCAATTTTGAGCCATTAATAATTACATAGTAGTTCAATATAAAAGAACTTTGTTAACATTTAGTGCTTTATAGGAATTGAAAAATCAATATCAATTTATAAATATAATTGGGATGAAGAGAAGTCTAATAGAATGATCTACAAAAAGTGTCTAAGCATAAAACATAGTAGAAGACAATCAAATCTTCATAGGAGGTGTCCAGCAAATGTGCATTATAAAGGAAAGAGCAAGGGTAAATAAAATTGTACGTAGATATACAGTGAAACATTTGAGGACCCTAACTCAATAGAACTTCTGTTGGGTCTCACAAGTTTTCTATCTTTGACAGGGTGCGATCTTGCCATGTTTCTGTTGCATGTCATAGGAGATATATGAAGTTTTATTCTCTGTCAGGTTTACACCATATCAAGTTCCTGCTGTGGCAGGGTTTGTTGTACAGAAAGGGCTATTTACATCCTGGGATAAATGGATGTTACGGTTAAAATTGTGCCTTTCAGAAGATATGCTGAAGTCTTAACTCCTAGCACCATGAATATTACCTTAGCTATGAAGATGATAAATTAATACAAGAGCATATGGAAGTAGGATGGGTTGTAAGGCAATCTTAGAAGTATTGATAAAAGTGGAGAGACGTGGACAAAGATTTCATCTGAGCATATCCTGATATGTCAAGAAAAACTTATCAGCTGAAAAAGAAAAAGAGAGATCTTCCCTAGTGATTTGGGGCGGGGGTGGGGGGTGGGATGACCTAACTGCTATGTTCATCTGGACGCTGAGTCTCCTGAATAAGAAAACAATATATTCCTTTTCCTATGAGTCACTCAGTTTGTGGTGTCTGGTTTTGGTTACAAGACAAGAGAAAATATAGTGAGATTCTTCTCTTTATCTATTCTCAGTAGAGGAAATTTATGCAACAAAAATTGGGACCAGTCTCATATCCATTCAAATCACAAATGATAATCAATGCATCTTGAAAGCATATTTCATCAACTTCAGACTGAAGAAGTTGGTGGAATTCTTTAATTTTAACCACTAAATTAAATGATTGGTGAGAAAAATCAAATAATAGTATACATTATCATTTCTTATATAGATATAGATATTATATCACAGACAGCACTGCACTTCATGATAATTTTTTTTTACATAGAATGCAACGTTCTACCTCTTGAATCTGACATTCCTTCCACAGTAAGCTATGTCCTCCTCCAAATGACCAGGACAGCTCATTCCATTCACTCATACTTCAGATCGCAATCCTGATGTGTTCCATTTCAGTTTGTATGATATGCAATAGTCCGAGATTCATGCTTCATACATTCTATGGTACCGTTATTAGTGACTGTTTGGGTTTGTTCACCTTGTTTTGACTCATGCTCCATCAGCAAACAGAGTCCTCAAAGCCCTACTCCACTAAATTCATGCTTTTCGCCAGTTATATTTGGAGTGCCTTCGCCAGTTATATTTGGAGTACCTTCCAATCAGAGTAGTTCATTTTCTGGCACTATATTTGTCAACATTTTAGTTCCTTTCAAATGTTACGTGGCATTTCATCCTTCAGAAATAAATGTTTTTTTCCTACTTTATAGCTTGCTATTTTTTGGAACCAGAACTAAACTTAGTGCAATTGAGTTAACTTAGATTTATAGGGGCCCTGTAGGACAGAAGAGAACCGCCTCTATGGGTTTTGAGACCATAAATAGTTATGGGACTACAACCCTTCATCCCCCCCTGTAGACTGCTAGTGGTTTCAATCTGAGGGTCTTTAATTCAGTAGTCTAATTCATGACCATCCATCCCACCAGGGCTCCATTTTAGTGTGAAAGATATGTTAAAATCTGTTCACCATGCATGGATGCTGTTGATATTTGAAAAATCAGTGCTTTGATTGAGCATCACAGCAACATGTAAGCCACAAATATGGCATAATTGGAAATCAGGGATGAAACACTCCTTTAATGTTGATATATGTCCAAAAGTGGCTATTTCGTAAGCCAGAGTTCAAGGGCACTCACTTTTACTTATTCTACAGAATGCACAAAACCCAATCACTCTACTTCAAGAACTTAAAGCTTCTCCAGCGCTCTGTCTTACTGTGTTGGTGCTGTTCCCTGTTGCATGCCACAGATGCAGGTTTTGGGGGGAGCTTTACTCTTTGTTCTTCTCTTACTGGGCATGAGACTCTTTTGTTTTGCTTTTTAAAGAGTTAACTTTACATGCTGAGTCCCGGTAGCATAAATGGTTGAGTGCAGGACTGTGACCCTAGGATTTGGCAGTTCAAATCCAGCTGCGGCTCTCAGGAGCAGTGCTGGGTAGCTTCCACGACCACCAGAGGGCAGTGATGTGCCCCCCCCCCAAAAAAAATAAAAGAGTTAACTACACTATTGGATTGACAAAACTGTCCAATCTCTCTCTCTCTCTCTTTTTTTTTTTTTTTGTATCACTGTTCTCTGGTGGGTCATAGGAGCTATCCAGCCTTGCTGCTGCTGGATTTGAACCACCAAGGCAGTGGGCCGCAGTCCTGCACTCAACCACTACACCACCGGGGCTCAGCCATTCAATCTCTTTAAGTCTTTTGTTGTTGTTGTTGTTGATTCCTGGTAGTTTAGTGGTTATGCGTTGGGATGCAAACTGCAAAATCAGCTGTTCAAAACCACCAGGTGTCCCATGGGAGAAATATTAGGCCTTTGATTCCCATAAAACATTGCACTTTCAGAAACACACAAGAGTAGTTGTACTTTGTCCTATAGTGTCGCTATAAGTCAGAATTGATTCAATGGCTGTAAGTTGATTCTTCTGCTTATCGCTTGACAAGTACATGTAAAAGATCATGACTTCACTATGTAAGCCTTATCTTTACTGTTTATAATGAATTTGGAGGAAGGCAATTGAGTGAATGTTCATGTTATTCCAACTACAGATCCTTAAACAATGGACATCGAGTTGATGTGTACTCATCATGGCACTTACAGGGGCCATAAAATAGATCTGATCATAGGGTTTCACAGAATGTCAACTTTTACTGAAGCAGATTACTTCATCTTTGCTCTGCAGAGCAATTGGTATGAGCCTCTAAACTTTTGCTAAGTAGCCCAACACATAACTGTATCACCAGGACTCCTACTATAAAAACTTACTGTTACGTATATCTCTCTGACGCACAGCAACATGACGCTCGACAGAAGAAAACATGACCTGGCCTTGTTTCCTTACCACATTGTTGTGTTCAAGTGTATTGTTGCAGTCACTGTTTCAGTCCACGATACTGAGTGTTCCTCTTTGTTGAGACTGCTCTACTTTATCCAGTCTGAAGTCCGTTTCCAGGCACTAGTCTGTCCTGAGAACATGTTCAACAAAATCTCACTATGCTCCTTTTAAGGAACATGGTTGCTATACTTCTTCCAAGAAAGATTCGCTGGTACTTTTGGCAGTCCAGTTTATATTCAATATTTTTTACACTGTGATTCAAGTGAATCAGTTCCAGACATTTTTATTCACTGCCCAGTCTTCAAAGGCACATGAGGAGTTTAAAAATGCCATGGTTTGTATCAATACATCTTAGTACTCAAAGTGACATCTTTGCTCTTTAATATTTTTAAAGAGACTTTTGCAAATGATTTGTCTACTGCTATACATGTTTTGAGTTCTTGACTTATGTATTCGGGAGTCTTAATTGTAGATCCAGCTAAAATAGCCTCTTTGACGGTTTCAATTTTATCTCATCTTATTCTGATATTGTTTATTGGTCTAGTTGTAAGGATGTTTGTTTTCTTCACATTGAGGTAAAACCAATATTGAACATAGATCAGTAAGCGCATTCTCTCCTTATATTTTCAGAAATCAAGCTTATGACATTTGAATGTCACAGGTTGTTAAAATATCTTCTTTCATGCTGGTGCTGCCTTTCTTTTTATAGTCCATCTTTCTGAGTATTTGCTTAGCCTAAATCCAGTTTAGCAAAATCTTTAGAAAGAAGATTTATTTGAAGGAGAATGCTAAAACACCACAGTCTGTCTCTTCACTTACCTTTCCTGTGTCTGCTACTGATTGCCTATATACAGGGGGAGAGCGAAGTATGCTTTCAGTGATGTGACCAGCACAAACATACTGATCAATTTTTTTCTCTGAATTTTAAAAAACTGACACATGTTTGTGGGGAGAAAATTACATATATGTCATTCAGTGTCAGAGATTCGAAATATGGCTTCCAGGTTTGATGATTTTCTCAGAGATATCAGTGCACACAGTACATATTAATATTCACAGGTTTGATTTATTGTAGCAAAAAGCACCCCAAACACAATCAAGATGGGAAAAGCTGCGTGTGGTGAAGTCTGAAGGGAAAACAAAAAGCAGGTACAAGCTTCCAACAGTATTTTCACAAGAGGATCACACAGAAATACTTAATTTTTCCAGCAATAGTGATGACAAGTCACATGGAATCTTGTTTCTCCCTTCATGAAGAACCCCATATATGTCAGAGTTGATCAGAACTGTGATCAACAGAGTTTTTTATAGGAAATTTCCAGCATTTATTTGAAAATGTCTTTATGTTGACACAAACATCAAACTTTTATGTGAGCAGTCGATCATGTAAATGGTTTACACCACTCAGAATTTTTCACGACTTTAGTAGCAAATGATCATGTTTAAATATTGTCTGTCTCAGATGCTAATTTGGGGGGAACACAGCATTATTTTTTTCAGATAATGGTGCTTTTATATGTTTGCAAAAATATTTTTATGGTTCTCAAATAATTTTTTTGGATATAAGGAAAAGGAATGGGACATTGAGAAAGCATTATTTTTTAAATGATGAGTAATAACATTCAAGGATCCCTGGTGGGGTAGGTGTTGATGCATTGAATCGCTAACCACACTGTAAACAGTTTGAAACCACTAGAGCTCTGATGGAGAAAAATGGGGTTTTCTAATTCTGTAGAGAGTTACAGTCTCAGAAACTCACAGGGATAGTTCTACCCTGTCCTATGAGAGTTCTGTGTGTCAGAGTTGACTAAACAGTGAGTTTGGTTTTATTGTGAGGTAATAATATGTATTGTGTAATAATATGATTCAAAATTAGGAACGATGTACTACAGGGTGTGTCTTATCACCCACATTTTTCAATCTATACACTGAACAAATAATCAGAAAAGCTGGTTTATATGAATAAAAATGTGGCATCAGGATTGAAGGAAAGAGTATAAATAACCTATGATACTCAGATGACATGATATAGTTCCTGAAAATGAGAAGTGTTTGAAGCACTTGCTGATGAAGAAAAAAAGTCCTGCCTTAAGTATGGATTACGCAATGTAAAGCACATGAAAATCTTCACAACTGCTTTAATAGTTAACATCATAATAAACAGAGAAAAACCTGAAGTAGTTAAGGATTTCGTCTTGCTTGTATCTACAATTAATGCTCATGGAAGCAGGAGTGAAGTATTCAAATGATGCATTGGATTGAGTAAATTTGCTGCACCAGATATCTTTAAAACCATTAAAGTACCAATAACGGCACTAATAAAGCAAGAATATTATCTTCAGAATGAACAAATTCCTGACTCAAGAAATGGTATTACCCATCATCTCATGATCAGGGGGAAGCTGAACACTGAACAAGGGAGACCGAAGAAGTGCTGCACCACATGCTACTAGCAAAGATTATTGAAAATAACATGGAATTGTCCACTTTTTAAAATATGGCATAGAACATAAAAAATAGAATGATAACTCTATTACAATCAATGAATAAACACAGTTTTTTAGAAGTAATCAATTGCATTATGTGTGCAACTACTAGTACTAACTCAGTGCCATCTAGTCAAGGTCAATCACGGCAAAGCCAAGGGTGGACTAGAACTGCCTTGTGAGTTTCTGAGACTTGGAATGTTCCTGGAAGTTGCAAGCCTTGTCTTTCTTTGTCAGACTGGCTGGTGGTTTTGAACTGTTGACCTAGCAGTTAACAATTGAGCATGGAGCCACTGTGCAACCAGGTCTCCTTCAGAAGTACTTAGGGAATTAAATAAAATATTTCTTGAAACAACTTTTATTTTATTCATTAGAAGAACTAGAATTAAATAGGTTTTGAGGCAGCCTCATGGAAGAAGCAACTTCTTGAGATAATTCATTTTTTGAGAAAATTATACATTCTAGAAGTAAAGCAAATACCTATAACATCCTTAGTTAGGGAATTATTGACAGTAAGTCAACTACAAATATTTCTTGATATCATTAATTACTTGCAGATGGCTGAAAGGCATTAAAATAGCCATACTTTAAATCCCTAGCAGCTTCCTAATTCCCTCTGTTCTTTCAATTGCTGCATGTTTAAAACATACTGAAGTCACTTCATTTTTACAGTGCTGTCATAAAACAATGTGTCCACATCTATAATGGAGTAATGAAAGGGCAGATTTATTGTTTCAGTACAGTTGGAGACTTTATTTTAAAATCTCTTCAACCAATTCCAAACTTTCTAAATTGCTTTACACACATTTTTAGAAAATGGCATACAATGAGACTACTTTGTATTTTTACGTTAAAATAATGAAAACGGCAGGTTGTGTGTTAAATGAGAAAAATGTCTAGTGGCATAATTAGTTTGAACTGCCACTATAATTTACAGTCAAGCAGCAGAGCTATTTGAATCAGGTCTTTGGAATGAATCCTAAAGCTATCTCATTATATGGTTCTACATAATATAACATGCTATCTTTTTACTCAATAAATTGTTGGCAATTATGACTGGCAACAATTTAGAATACAGCCAAAAATAAATATCTAATAAATGAGGTCCATGGATAATAAATGCAATTGTGTAGTTTGGGGGACACAAATAACCCAAAGACTAGAAGAACAGATTCGGTGCTTGGTAAGAAGTTCATAATAAAACCTGTCATTTTGTTATTGCTTCGAGAGGCACTGCCAATTTTTCCAATGACAATATCTCTCTGTAATATGAAATGTTGTGTAATAAAAATAATAAATTGTTCTGTTGCCTTTGTATCACACTGGGTCATTTAGCAAGGAATAAAATCAGGACTGCCTAAGTAAAGAATAGAAATCACATTGTTATAAGGTCAATGTAGTGCCCTTCATCCTCTTTTCATATTGTTCACAAAAATATAAACTTGATTTGTATCCTTTTGTTGAAAGGGAGATTAAAACTACGTCAAGACCACTTATTTGAGTATATTTAATGTTCAAATACAGATAGTTTATTTCTTGCTTTAAATCATATGTTCCTATACTTCTGACAATGTCTTTGAAAAGACCCATAAGCTAAATCATCGGTACAGCACTTTTAATAGTAACTACTCAGAACATTGTTTTACTATTAATAATAATTAAAAATAATTATACATTTTAATAGTATGGATTTCAAATTTTATAATAGAATATATTGAATAAGTTGAATACAGCTCATACATTTATGTATGTGTTTACATTCATGGACAAATTTCATTATCTTGGAATTTCATATTTTTCATGAACATTTTAAATCCTCCTCTTATGTGTCCTGGAAATGTTAAGCAATTCATTTTCAAAGGTTATTGGTAACACAAATAAGCATAATAATTAATGTAATTTTTATAGTCATGAAAATATTAATGAAAGATGATCAATGACTATTACCTTCCACTAGAATATGTTTTATAATGTAGAAACACTGCCTTGCTCATGACAATGCTCTTATTGTATAATATTTTTACTAGTACTGTTAATATGTCCTCAGCAAAAATTTTTTTTGAATCAACACATGAAGAAATATCACTCTTTATTAAAGTTGGGCTGTGACCCTCCAGACCAGCAGTTCAAAACCACCAGCATCTTCACTGGCAAGAGACAGGGCTTTCTACTTCTGTCAGCAGTTACAGTCTCAGAGATGCACAGGGGACCATGATGAGTCAAAATTGGCTTGAAGGCAATGATTTGAGGTGTTTGCTTTGACAGAAGGAATTGTGTTCGATCCCTATTTCAAACTCCAAACCTCATTGCCATTGGGTCAGTGCTGACGCAGAGAGGCCCGATGAGTACCCACTGCACCAACAGTGATCATATTCTATGTCATGTCTAAAGCAAAGTCAAACATCTCATCATTGAGGACTATGAAATGCAAGCCTTATTTTAATAAATGTCAGCATTCAAAAAGATCATTTCAGACACTAACTTCTGGATCTTGCAGTTTCCAGTTTTATGTGGTGCAGAGACAGCATGAACTGAACTCATCTAATTCAATATTGAGATTTCATGAAGACTTAACGTTGACCAGGTTATGATCTCTGCACTGAACAAGTGGGAAGGGGAAGATGAGGGCTATTTTTATCCAACTGAGTAAAGGGAGAGGCAGCAGTCACTGGGTCAATATACAGTATGTTAATGCACATAGACTGCAAGAAATAATGAAGCAATAGAGCTGAACCCAACATATTGAAGGGAAATTTTAAATCATGAAAAATCAAGTGTCTTAATTAAATGTGAAAATATCTTGAGTAAGGAATTCACAAGTGAAAAATATATTCTTAAGTTGAAAGAAATGAGAAAAAGTTAAACCTCAAGTTGCAATATTGAAAGTTTCTGTAAACAGTATGAGATGACATAGGAAACAAAAAGAATATGGAAAGAAAACTGAGTTACGGTACCAAAGATAGCATATGATCAAGAACAGAAGCTAAAACCCCATCAAAGCAGCAAGGTTATTGACATCGGCTCAATTCCCATTCAAGGTAACCCTATAGAACAGGGTAGAACTTCTGTGGGTTTCCAAGGGTGTAACTCTTTATAGGAATGGAAAGTCTTGTCTTTCTCCTATGGAGTCCTATTGGCTATGAACCCTTGACTTTGCAGTTAATATTCCTACTTATAACCAAATGCAACAGCAGAGTTCCTAGAGAAGAGAACACAGGTTTATTGCAAGGTATGGACAAAACAAATGAACAATACTCCGGGAATGGTCATAACACTAATTACATTATTTCTTTTTATAATTAAAATATTTCAACAAACATATGCAGTCCTGGAAAACTCATTCGTCTATACCAAGGAAGGTAGTTTCCTGCCCAAACAACTGGAAAAGATAATATTTGTACCATTTCCAAAGATTGGTGACAGAAGAGAATACAGATATTATTGAATGTTACTAATAATAGCAAGCCAATAAAATTTTGCTGAAGAAAATTCACAAATAGCTGCACCAGTACACAAACTGGGAGATCTCAGTTTGATTCATAAGAGTGTATGGAATCAGGATATCATTACTGAAGTCAGAGGGATCTTGGTTGAAAGCAAATGATTCTAGAAAGATGCTTATCTGTGTTTTATTGACTAATTTTATCTGTGGTTTAATGCAAGAGCTTTAGACTATATGGATCACAACACAATATGGTTTATGTTTAATTGTGCTCATATTGCAACTGTATATATACAAAGAGACAATTGTTAAAATAGAAAAAGGTAATACTGCATGATTTTAAATCAGGAAAAACGGTGCCTAAGGGTTGTACTTCTTCGCCATACCTACTCAATCTGGATGCTGAGCAAATGCTCACAGAAGCTGGGTTATAGGAAGAAGAAGGTGAAATCAGGACTGAAAGAAAGTTTATTAACAACATGCAGATGATGCAACATCTCTTGCTTAAATGGAGCAGCATTTGCCTAAATGGAGCAGCATTTCTTGCTCAAATGAGCAGCATTTGAATCACTTGATGCTGAAAAGCAAAGATAGAAGCCATTAGTGTGGATTACAAGTCAATGTAAAGATCCAAATCCTCACAACTGGACCATTAGATGACATCATGATATAAAGGAGAATAGATTGAAGTTGTCAATGAGTTTGTCCTACTTCGATCCACAATCAATGCCCATGGAACTAGCAGTAACGAGGTCAACTGATACATTCTTGGGGGGGGAATCTGCTGCACTAGAGTGTCAAAGCAGCTGGTTACTTTGAAGACTAAGATGTACCGGAGCCAAACCATGACATTTTCAATTGCCTCATATGTATGTGAAAGGTAGAAGCTGAATAAGGAGGCTCAAAGGAAAAATCAATCTTTGTGAATTCTGGTGCCGATATAGAATATTAAAAGTAACTTGGGTTGCCAAAAGATAAACAAATCTGTCTCTTAGAAGAGGTATGTTTCAAAGCACTCGTTGTAGGCAATGATGGTGAAACTTTGTCTCAGGTACTTTGAACACATTTTTAAGAGAGACCAGCTCTTGAAGAAGGTTATCATGCTTGGTAAAGTAGAGAGGCAGCACAAAAGAGAAAGGTCCTCAGGAGAGGATTGACATAATGGATACAGAAATGAGCTTGGTCATAGGACCACTCTTGAGAATGACACAGGGCTTGGAAGTGCTTTGTTCTGCTGTGTAACGGGTGGCTATGAATCAGAATCGACTTGAGGACACCAACAACACAACAAAACCAAACCTGAGGAACACTATCAGCATTTCTGAGAATGTTACACTGGTTTGGCTAAGGAAACAGACCAGTTGTAGTCATCTATATGTAAGAAAGAGTTTTAAATTAAATTACTTTTTATCAAGAAGGCACTCCAGCCCAATCTTACTGAAGCCCATGAGTCCAAAGCTAGCAAGGTCCCTCTTTGGTCCATTGACACTAAGTTGACCTCGTAGGCAGAGAGATTGCAGAGCTATGGGGGTAGTCTCATGGAGTCAATGTCCACAGAGACAGGGTTGGGGGCGGAGAGCTCTCAAGGCCAGGCAGCCAACAGAGAACCACCCTGGAGGCAGACAGAGTCTGCCACAGGATATTCCCAGTGGGGAGGAAGAGGGAGTGGCAGAAAGAAATCATCTCTGTTAAATCTTATAGAAAAGACTATACCCTCAAAAAGGTGACATCAAGCTACCATTTCAATGAACATTGATGGGCTAAGCTCCACTCCAACAAGGAGTGCTGAGTTGACATAGTATCTAATTATCACAGAGATTGTAAATATTCATAGGAGAAAACAGTCTTCTCTCTCTCCCACAGAATAATTTGAATAGTTCGAACCACTGACCTGGTGGTTAGCAGCCCAATTCCGAAGCCTTAGGACTACCAGGACTGCTTACAGCATACAAATGTGTGTTAACCAATGGTTTGGGTTGTTGATGAGGCTTCTCATCCAAAATATGCTATTAATAGTTATGCTTTTGTGAAGTCAAATGTTATTTACCAATTTTCAACTGCTGGTGAGTAGAACATGTCTGAAGAGATCAAGTAATAAACTTCCAAAGTTCTCCCTGTAAAATGTCACATAGAATTTACTTACTTCTCTATCAAGGTACTACAGCTACCTATGTGAAGTACCCAGTGAAGCTAGTTTGAGTCTCAGAGTGCAGCCTTTAACAGAGGACAAATTTGCATGCATGAATCACTTGTGTGACATTAATGATGATCAAATCTGCAAACTGAAAAGGCTTTCTCACACTATGGAGATAAGATAGCACCTTAAGTTTTAATGATAGAGGTGTCGAAAAAAAAGATATAATGTGAAATATCCAAAAATTAAATTCTGAGGAACCAACAACCAAAGATCACTCTCATAGCCTTCCTGAAGAGAGGAACAAGGTGAGCCACACCAGACCTACTGTATTAACTCTTTCCTAGCTACATAAGTTCATGTCAAGTTGATAAATAAGTGTAGGGGTGGAGTGGTGCCTGTCAATCAAATCACAGCTTAATGGTGCCTCCTTGTGAACATGGCCTTCTCACAAGGATTCTGGGAATATCCTTTCTTTCTCCCTAGAGGGATGTCACATTCTTTCTCTGCTTCACCTTCCTGACAAGCAACACTGGGAGAACAGTAGTGGCCACGCTGAGGCTTACAAGAGTGCTGGAGATGTTTCCACCACCATTTGATCCAGAAGACTTTATACCTACTGGCCAGGGATCTCCCTTTCCTTTGCATCATTGCATTTACTGTATGCATCTGAAGAGGGAGTTTGGGAATAGTATCAGACTTGGGCTAATATCAGATTTCTGGACTTGACTTGGATGTTTTCATAATATACAATTACTTTTCAATATAAATTTTTTTCTTATACCTACATGAGTTTCCCTGAATTTGTTTCTCTAATCAACCTGGCCTAACAAACACTTACTATCACTTGATTAATAGTATGTATTATTGAAACTTGTCTCTTCCTTGGCTTTAAGGTGGACAAGGAGAAGAATTTTGTCTCTTTTGCTAATGGCAATATCTCTTGTGTTTAATATAGTCACTGGCAGAGAGGAATCCTGTCCAAACCATTGTTAAATAAAATTGTTAAATATGCCTGGTGGATAGATATAAAGGTAGAAGTTTTAAGAGGAATAAATCGGCTGAGGAAGAATGCAGAGTTGGGAGTTATGTTTTGTAGCTAATTGGGAATGAGATATGAGTACTTATGCCTCATTTGGTTTTGACAAAATGAACAGTCAATGCCAGAAAGAAACTTAAACTGAGTGGGTGACAATAATGAAATGCTAGCAAAAGCAAGGTGACTATAAGAAAAAAGAGAACAGCTGTTCACTGTATTTTCTGAAATGAGAAAATGAGCTCTAATTGTGAGCTACATTCATATATAACATAAGGAAGATAGTTAAAATATGTCACGCAGCTGAGGTACTTACTATGAAAGGCTTTGAAATCTTTAAAGAGGCCATTAAGGAAGAAAAGATCACTTTTCATCCTGAATTCCGTAGCTCTAACTTTATCGTCCTATGAAGCAGACTAAGCAATTCTTTCCAAGTCCTCTTTAGGTCAGAGGACTGTTACTAAAATACCCTCATCTCATCTTCCCTTCATCCAAGCAGCTATGGTCGATATGATTCTGGAAGCTATGTGGTATCAGAATTCAAAATAATACATATAATCTCAAACTCTGGAATGAAAAGCAGAAATTTAAAAGGTTGTATGACTATTACTTTGCAGATTTACATTCTTATTTAACCTTACTGAAAATGATAATGTGCTTTTCTTTTTCAAATTGAAGTTTGAAAGTGAGAGATCTACGTGATGGAACAAAATGAGTAACACTGGCCAACATACATGTTGGTGTCTCACCTATCAGACTTCTTTCTTGGTATATGTGACTTGCTGATTCTAAAACCACAACACTAGTCTCCTCCTCCTCCAGCTTTAGCTTTTGAGATACAGAAGAGGGGCCATATATACGCTCCACTCCGCTTTTCGGTAGGAAGATCAGCATCTTTTATTGCGCGCTTAGCTAGCCTGAGATACAGGAAGTGCACTCTGGCTTGGTTTAAAGTGGCTTGCCTTGTCCTAAATCTTTAGCTGAAGTTAGACGTCACATGGTGTCCTTTGACTCAAAGATATAGTTACAGGGTGCAAATTACATGAATTTGGAATGTTCCCCAAGTGCCATTTCACCTTTATTAAAATTAACTAGCAGCCAGATAAAATTGGTAATCTTTAAAAGGAGCCAGAAATAAGAATAACTGTACAATAAATAAAGGCCCCTGATGGCATAGTGGACACTGTTTTTGATTGCTACCTGAATGTCAGCTCTTCAGACCTACCAGCGGCTTTGCAAGAGAAAGATACAACTTTCTGCTCCATAAATATTTGGAGCCTCAGAAACCTGTAGAAGTTCTCCCTTGTCCTATAGGGTCACCATGAGCTGTAATCGAATAACTAGTATTGGGTTTTGGAACAATATATAGACACCCAAATGTTCTGAAACCCAAAATGTGTCTTCCACAGTTCAAACTAATTAGTTAAAATTAAAATTTTGTAGTCCTGTTTAAGATGACACATTTTCTCCACATGTGCATGGAAACTCTTAAGAGAAAAGTTAAACATTTTCTTTAAAAAACAAAATAGGAGTCAGCATCAACATAGCAATTAGAATTAATTATCCCTTGACATATATATCTATATATGTGTGTGTGTGTGTTCTGAAATTTTACTGCATCATTTGAAAAACTATTGACATATTCAAAATATTCTTGAAAATTGTTATGAAGTCTTATATTTCTGACACCCTAAATTGCCCCCAAGCTTCCACATATGTGCCTATTCCATTTTTTGTTCTTCTCAAACTGAGATTTGGCTATGTAGTAACTATCCAACTTGTAGTTTCTGTACATATTTCACTGCCTCCTATACCAACAAGAAAACATGCTACTATAAATCACAATGGCTTTATAGGCCAGAGAAGCATTCTCCTTTGGTTCCAAACTTAAAAGAAAATTCTAGTCATTTTATTGGGGGCTCATACATCTCTTATC
>PVJH01040478.1:0-15668 GCA_004026705.1 Nesogale talazaci
CTGCGAGGCTGGGCTTGGTCCCGGCGAGGCCATCATGAGAGCCGAGCCCAGACAGACATCTGCAGGCATTAGACACCTGTGGGACGGACTTAGCTGGGCTGGGTTTGGCCCAGTCAGGCTACGGAGTCCCCTGCCTTTCCTCAGCTGCAGGAGCATCAGCCAGAGCTTAGATGCCTAAGAACAGAGCAGACAGGACAAGAGAAAGTGCTGGTTCCTGGCCAAGAATGTGAGGCCGGGCTCTCAGGAGTATGGGGCCAGCAGGGCCTGTCACGTAGGCTGGAGTCCAGGGACACTTCAAACACCACTGGCCTTCTGAAGGAGGCCTCCGGGGTCTCCTTCACTGCCTCAGAGTTCAGGAGCTACTGCTTAGCGCAGGATTTCCACAGGGCTTTTCTTCCCCAGGGTTCAAAAGATTTCCCTCTCTCTGATCTCCAATGGCTTCACCTAGAAGCAGGGCCGGGGAGAGGAGGGTTCTCTTGTTTCCAAGCTCTGGTGGGGAATTGAGGTCCCACAGAGGCTAAGCCAAGGGCCTGAGGTCACCCAGCAGGACCTGGATAAAGGTCTCTGACTTCAGACGCCATCCCCCAAAGGTGGCCCAGGGCCCACCCTACTGGGGCGCCAGCCGTGGTGCTCTGAGCTGTTCTTGCCGAGACAAGGGGCTGAATTACCCGATCAGCAAAGTAAGCACGGGCTTACTTGTGCTTACTTATTAATCTGTACTGAACAATTTCACATTTTTCTCCTGGCCACATCAAAGATCCGGCTTCCAGGCCTGGCTGGCGTCTGTCTCTCTCCCAACCCCACAGAGTCTCCTTTCCTACAGAATCAAATCCTCTGTTCAAACACACAAGCCCCGACAGGGACCGGTCACCCAGTCAGCCAGGTAAGCCCGGACTTTCTTGTGTGTATTTAGTAAGTCAGCACAGGTAAGTCCATGCTGACCTCACTGACTGGGCAGTCTCCCCTGCTGGAGGGTGAGCCAGGCCCTGAGTGTCCACACAGCCATGGGCTGAAGCAGAAAGAAGGAACACCCGCCCCCCCCTTCCCCCTCTTCCGCAGAGCGGTGACGACAGGTTGGCCGTGAGTCCCAAGGTCCCCCCACTGGCAGGTCAGACCAGGGAAGCTGCCAGAACATGGGGCTGCAGAGAGTCCAGATCGTGCAGCCAGGACAACCTCTGTGGGTGGTAATGCCATTTCTGGCCTTTAAATAGCTTCACCTCTGGAGCCCCAGAGCCTCCGCAGGGCTATTAATTCCCGAGCTCCCCGGGCTGCCTGGCCCCGTCCCTGTTTGCACACAATGTGTCAGATCTCAGGCATTTTCCCCCCTGCCGTCCCCGGTCTCTCCCCCCAACCCCTCACCTCCCTGCCGTCTTCCTGTGCAACTTCAACAAGGGCTCAGTTCATGGGGAGCAGCGGCTGGGGCGCGGACTGACCGCATATATATTTTGTCGTCCTCACGAGTGACAGGGCTCACGTCAACAGCAAAGTGGTGAGGGTTTTCTTTGTGGGCGGGAGACTCCGTGGGGAAAGGGGCCTCGCATACAGAGTCTGGGGGGGCTGTGTGTCTGTCAGGCACTGTGCTGGCGCTGGGCACGTGGCAAGGCGTTTCCCCGGGGAGAAGCACTCCGCTACTAGCCAAAAGGTGAGCGGTTCAAATGCGCCCTGATACCTTGGAAGAAAAACATGTGGCTGGTCCCTCTGGGCATCCTGTCCCAGTCCCTAGTCTGGCCTACCCGTGAATCCTGCCCACCCTCACCAAGGCCCTGGTCACGCTGCCTTGACCCCGTGAGAGTGAGGAGGGGGAAGGGACAGGTGGGGACAAGACATACCGAAGGAGAAAAGCAGACGGTCACAGTAGCTGACTGGCTAGAGCAGGGTCCTCAAACTTTTCAAACAGCTCACTGTCCTTCAGACTGTTGGAGGGCCGGACTATGGTTTAAAAAACAACAACAACCAACTGTGAACAAATTCACTGTGGGCCTGGGATGAGTTGGCTGCTAAGCAGGGCAGGCAGCGGCGGCAAAATCATCCGAGGGCCAGATAAATGTCCTTGACGGGCCACATGTGGCCCGCGGGCCGTAGTTTGAGGAGGCTTGTGCTAGAGCAATGACAATTCCGACCTAAATCAAAGAGAACCAAAGACTGGTCGTAGATGGGCTTGGGTTAGAGTAGTTTGCCATTGGCCTGCGTTAGGACCTGTGTTTGAGGCTCAAACAAACAAACAAACAAATGAGTCATGGAGTCAATTCTAACTCCTAGGGGTTTCTGAGACTATCACTTTTCACAGGAGCAGACAGCTTCCTCTATTCCCCTTGGAACAGCCTGTGGCAGAATGACCCCTCTGGTGGTTAATCACCCAACACCTTAGCCACAGCCTCCCCAGGTTTTGTCAACCTCAAATTCTCCTCAGGGCCCTAACTAGCACCTGGGGTTCCTGTCATTGCACCTGAGCTCCAGAACGAGAAGGAAGAAGACTGGAAAGGCAGGAAGTTGGGCCCCCCCCTCCCCTTTCACAACACTGTCTTAGCACTCCCACTCCGTCCTTCCACTGGCAGCTGGCACATATAGACTGAGTCCACCACGGCACCATGTGCCAGCAGACGCCTGGAAGTGCAATCCCAAGGACCAACTCCGGGAGCAGCCAGGAATTTTGGTGAACACTCAAGCTCTCCACCACTGAGTCTGTTCTCACCCCGAGCAGCCCTGTACGGCCCAGTAGAGCTGATACACCACCCCACCCCCACTCCCACCCCCGGGCCTCCAAGATGACACACTTACAGAGCAGGACCCCTCACTGTCCTCCCGCTGCTGCCTGGTCCTTAGCAGCCCAATGCCCAGCCTGCTCCACCACCACCAGGGATCCTGTTTTGGCTTAAAGATCCAGGACGACCTGTGCGCATGACTTGAGTCAGGCGGAAAGCTAGAGGGCCATGTTGGGGGGCATGAGCGCATGCCCTGGAGATGAGGCAGCCTCGTGACAACAGAGGAGCACACTCAGGGAGCTGAGAGAGGGAGACCGGGCTCTGCTGAGAGCCCATAAATAGCCGGGGCAAAACCATCACAGAGTCCCATCTCTCAGCATGACTCCATCTGCCCTGGCCCAGCCCCCTAGTCAGAACGTGGGACCTCTGAGGGAAGGCAGCATAGAATCCACCTGTGAGGGAGCTTTGGGGACAACTGGTTGGGGGGGTGGGGGGTGGGGGGGAGGCAGCCTGCCCCGTTCTCCTCTCTCTCAGACCAGGTATATCTTCTGCTCGCTCCCACACACCCTGTGTGTCCTGCTAGGCCCTGGTGATGTGTTGGCCTGCTTGGGTGGGGGTAAAAGCTCTTCTGGGAGCTGAGGAGTGGGGAGTCTCCAGAGAGGGAGGGCAGCAGGGACAGGGCTGAGCCGCCTGCCTGGAAAGCCACGAGAAGTTTCTCTTACTATCGCCGCCTCTCAACCAGGGACCACTCTGCCCGGCGGGGGAACATTTGGCAACATCTGAGGGCAGTTTTGATCATCACCACCAGGGGTGGGTGGGGTGGGGTGGGGGGTGGGGGTGTTGACATTGAGAGAGTGGTACCTAGGGATGCTTCTAACACGATACGACACCCTTGTCCGCCAGAAAGAATCATCTGGTCCAAAATGTCAATCATGCGGCGGCCAGGAAATCCTGGCTTCTATAAATCCTATCACTGGACCCACAGGAAACTCAACTAATTGCAGTTTCCCCCAGAGCCACCCAGTGTTGACTGACGTCCCGGGTCTCTGAAATGTCTGCGAATTAGGAAAGCCTACACTACGCTCCTCACGCCCGGCTACCTTTCACTGACCACTTACGGCACCCCAGGCCCTCTGTCTAAATCACTGCAGAGGTTTGCATTTGTGGCAGGGGGCAGGCGGCACCATCGCAGCACTGCTTCCCAGCTGAGCAAGTCGCATTCAGAGGGGTCAGGAGCTCACCCAAGACGCCACGGCCCCCGTCACTTTCCATTTCTCACGTGGCTTTCCCGCTTGTCACCGGCCAACCATGAAACCAGTCACACGGCACCGTCTCTGATGACAGTCTCATTTTTTGAAGGCTCCTCATAGGGTGTGGCAGATGAGGGGGGCTCTCTGTGAACTAGAACATTCTGCTAACCCCAGCGCCCTCTTGCTGGCCATTCTGGGCTAACAGGGCTTCCTGTGCTCAGAGAGCATCGAGAACTACCTCCATGGTTCTCCACCATCCGTACAGTTCCTCGTGTGGTGGGGACACCCCCCCCCCATATGCAATCATGTCCCTTGCTACCTCGTAATTGTCATTTTGCTACTGTTAAGAATCGGGCAACCCCTGTGAATGGGGTCATTCTATCCCCAAAGGGGTCGTGACCCACAGGTTGAGAATCGCTGTTCTACAGGAAGGCTGCATTCCATGGGAAAGCAAGGGCAAATGACCCCAAAGTCAATCCGAGCACACTGGCTTCTTTGAAGGGGGTCAGAGAATTTCGCAGGGGGCAGTAGCTATAAGGTCCCTCGGGGTGGTCCCAGGAGACTGTGCCCAGATGTAGGGGGAAAGACAGCCTCATTCACTGTGGGCAGTGACCACGAGGTGAAGGGATACGTGGTTGAGGTGTGAGAGCCATTGTTTTAAGGTTACATCCAGGAACACTTCGCCTTTGTCCTCCCACTGGGGAATGCATGGATTTGCGACCAGGGTGTCTATCACCACATCACTCTCCGTAGCCAAACACCTGGACACACAGCACTGGGTGATGCCTGACCGCCATTATTGAACGCAGTGATCCGAGGGGCTATAGCAGAATCCTGATCAAAAGGGGGTAGGGAAGCAGAAGAGAATTTTATTATTTTTAAAATCATTTTATTGGGGGTTCACACAAGTCTTATCACAATGCATCCATCCATCCATTGCATGTCAAGCACATGTGTACATGTGTTGCCCTCATCATTCTCAAAACATTTTTTTTTTTTGGCATCACTGCCCTCAGGTGGTGGGAGTAGGAGGCCCAGCCTTTGCTCCGTGGAGCTGGAATTGAACCTCCATCCCAGTGGGCCGCAGTCCCGCGCACAACCACTACACCACCGGGGCTCAGCCCGTTCTCAAAACATTTGCCTTCTGTGTAAGCCCTTGGTATCAGCTTTTCATTTCCCCCCACCCAGAACAGAATTTTCAATTGTGGAATAAACTCCAGAATTTCTGGATGAAACCCTGAAATGATTGCCCCGAGATCCTTTTTAAACCTTAACACACACATCCCCAAATGCTCTGAAGTCCAAGAGCAAGTAAGCAATGTCCCTCGACGAGGAAGAACGTTCTGCCACGTGCGTTGTGCTCTCGTAAGACCTCCCTGCAGGGACTCAGACTGATCACAGTCCCTGAAAAGACTAGAGAGGAGTCTGAGGGGACATCGGGTGAATGCTAACAGAGAGGGAGGGTAGGAGTGGTGGTACAGCTTGACGAATGCCCTGGACGGATGTCACTGAATTATACACGTAGAGGTTGTTGAATCCATGCGTGCAGGTGCTCAACAAGAAAGTATCGTGTTTTTTGGACCATCGCACACACCAGACCACAAGACACACCCAGTTTTTCGAGCAGGAAAGCCAGAAAAAAAATATTCTGAACCAACTAGCACCAGTATACAAAGATAGCTATTAAAACAAAGTGAAATACGGTCATCTTTAACAGCGTAAACTCATCAGTGGTGTTAAGAAGTCTCCTCACTTTCATTAACACATGAGGGGAGGCGTGTGCTGATCCCATGATGTGACCTGATGGACATGGAGACTCCAGGAGGCGTGACTTCCCCCGAACTCACAGCCATCCACAGCGTGCAGACAGCAGCGGACAGTCAGTGGGCGCAGGGGATCAACACATGTTCTGGGGGACCACGCCTTCAGATCATAAGAAGCATCCTCATTTTTCTCCCACTTTGGGGGATGGGGAGTGCGTCTTCTGGTTGGACAGATATGGTGAGTGGCATTAAAAATCAAACACTAACTTGCAGCTGAGTGACACGCCAGTCCCTGGCCAGGGGAAGGAGAGAGAAGGCGCACCAGGGATTTGGCTAGCGTCAGACACCAGTGATTTGGGGGGTGGTAGCTCCTGTGAAGGGCTGAGGTCTCAGACACCCACGAAGACATTTCTACCCTGTTTCAAGGGTTAGTGAGCTGCGTTTTTAATGTGCTTGTCCACTAAGGTGACCAGACGTCCAACTGTTTAACAATTGAACAACGTTCTGCAGCATTTTAAAATTAAAATAAGGCTGAGCCCTGGTGGCATAGGGGTTGTGTGCGGGACTGCAGCCCGCAAGGTTGATGGTTCAAATCCAGCAGCAGCTCTTCAGGAGCAAGGCTGGGCTTCCTACCCCCATCAGGGCAGTGATGCCACACAAAAACACAAAAAAACAAAACAAAAAAACCACAAGCAGAAAAATTAAAATAAATCTATTACAATACTATTTTTTCATTCTATGAACATTTTTTTTGGGGGGGGGGGCATCACTGCCTGGGTGGTGGGAGTAGGAGGCCCAGCCTTTGTCCCTGTGGAGCCGCTGCTGGAATTGAACCTCCAACCCAGTGAGCTACAGTACCGCACACAACCACTACGCCACCGGCGCTCAGCCCATCTATGAATATTTTTGTTGTTCCATATAGACCAAATTTTTAATCAAGAAACTTCCTCCGCCCAACTCCCGGTCAATGGTGTCCCACTTAAAATCTGGTCACTTTACTGTACACCATTGTCAAACTCCTTCAGTGACCGTTGAAAGGGGTGACATTTTCAGCTTGCACGCACAAAGAATAATTTTTAAAATGACTTCTCTTTTCCCTGAAGCCGTTCCCAGAGGTGTTGAAGGACAGAAAGCAGAGACAAAGGTGTCTGATCCCGGGAGCGTACATGTGCGTGGAGGTGAACGTGGAGAGCAGAGGTTGATATGCCCACGCGAACTCGGAGAACAGGGCCGAAGGACGCAGTCCGGGCCTCCTCCTATGGCCATGGGTCCCCGGGAGTGCGGACGGGGCCCTGGGGGCGGTGGGAGAGGTAGGGGTTCGAACCCACCAGCGGATGACTGAGAAAGCTGTGGTGTTTGCTTTCTCCCGACACTGCTGCTCTGTCCTGTAGGCCCACAGCGGATTCCGCTGGGATGACGCGAGGTTTGGTTTTGGGGGGGCTTGAGTGTCGGGATGAGTTGGGAGCAGCAAACCGGAAAAAAAAGGAAAAGCCTGTGCCTCGAAAGTATATGAAAGGATCACACGCATTCCTTTTTGCGGTATTTATAAAGAGGGGGGACTGTGTTTAAATTGCTGTAATTTCTTCTGTTCTTTTTCTTTTTTCTTTCTTTCTTTCTTTTTTTTTTTTTTTTGTAGTTTCTAAATTACCAAGCCGACCCGAATGGGGAGGGGGAAGCCTATTTCCCATTGCGCCCCGCTCCTGGTCCCCCAGGGGTTCTGCGGGCGGGAGGTGCACACTCCCAGGGGGTGAGTCACAGGCTGGGCGGCTCCGCCTGGCGCCTGCGGGCCTCTACGCCTCCCCCGTCTGTCCGTCCATCCATCCGCGCATTTGCGGTTGCGCAGCGCAGAGTCCCTCACCTCCGGGAAAGCTGCCCGGAGGCCTTGCGTGGGGGGATTTTCCAGCCAGGGGTGGTGGTGGCTTCTGAAAGGTGCATTGTTGGCCTCAGGGAGGTTGACTGAAGGGTGGGGACCAGGGACGGACGCTCAGGTGACTTGAAAGGCAGCTTGAAAGTCTTGGGGGCGGGGGTGGGGGGAGAGGACTCCAGCTGGTTGCCCTGGCCCACCATTCTTTCAGAAACTCCGGGAGGGGGTGGGGTGGAGGGGAGCCCAAACCCTTCTTCATTCAGGGGCCGAGAGAAGTGCTTGCTTGTACATTGGAACTCAGCCAGAGAGGCACGTCGGAAGAAAGGCCTGGCCATCTGCTTCTGAGAAAACCCCTAAGAACTCCTTCTCCTTGTTCAGAAGTCCTGGTGACAATGAAAGAGCCATTGGGCTGCTAGCTGCCCAGTCAGCCGTTCCAAACCATCAGGCCCCCTGGGGAAAAACTCGGCTTTCTGCTCCTCTACAGATCTGCTGCGGCAGGCAGCCCTCGGGGCAGAAAGGTTTCTCACTACAGGCTCGCCTATGGCAGGTGGAATCATCCACTGGGTAACAGGGAGTGCAGCTCATGACCTTTGACTATATTTTTTCCCCCCTTTGGGCCCTAGCAAGGTGCCCATCTTTAGCAGATCCCGTCTGGGACATCGGCACAGAGCACATCCCTCCAGCCAGCTGCTTATCTCCAAATGGTCCCCATGTAACATGCCCTGTGCTGGACATCCCGCCAGGTGGGCTGCTCCCATCGGCCTGGGTCCCGCCCGCCCGGCCCTGACTGCACGGAGGATATCACACCCCTTCTCAGGGCAAGGCCACCCTCAGCCCAGCACACAGTGGGTGCTTTTCACCGAACATTGCCTCGAAGGCTGGAGGGAGGTTACTTTGATTTCAGTGGCCTCCAACAGGCACGCTGCTATGTAGACACGGGAGCTGAGCCCCGGTTCCGCCCGTTCCAGAGGCCTGGTGACCGGAGAGGCGAGGTGTGGAGAAACATCATTTTTCCCCCCTTTCTAAAACAACAAAAAGCCCAGAGCTCAGCGTTAAAGGGTTGAGTGGAAGGAGTGAAGGAGACTCTCTTGTTCGTTTGTCCTGGGCTGCTTGCCAGGAAAAGAGGGAAATGCTTCCAGAAAGCCCAAAGTTGGGATTTAGTAGCTCCAAGGGAAAGCTTTTTCTACCTGGAACTCAAGCCAGGACTAGGCCACAAACCCAAATCTTCTCATCTCCTCCACGGCCAGAGGAGTTGTCGCGCAGAAGCAGGGGGCAGTGGACTTGCGACAAAGAGCAGGATCTGAACTATGGGCGCAATCACTTTGACGAGCCCCGAGAAGTTCCCTGGCTTCTCCTAGGTTTCCTCGTCGGTCCACCCATGGAGAGGGGACCATTCCAACCTCATGTATAGGATGCTGCACTCACGGACGTGTGACTGTCCATCGCCATTCCTGATCAACAGCGGGTGGGGGCAGCTGTGACCCACGCGACGGGTCCTGACGTTCCTGGCAGCGCCTCTGTGATTCTGCCCAACGGGAGACGAGCCCCGGGCCCACCGACGGACAAAAGGATAAAGCCTCCTACGCACGGAACGGCAGGCAGCCCGGACAGCAGAGACAACCTCACGGACATGATGTCGGATGAAAGAAGGCAGACACCAACGCAGGCACACAGGAGTCCGAGGCCCTCTAGAGAGTGTCCAGACACAGGCAGAACCCCTCCGTGGTGTGAGACGTCGGGAAAGGGCTGGCTGTCCTTGAAGAACCACTGCTGGGGCATGGAGGGGCATGGGGTGGGGGGGCTTGGAGAGGCCCAGTAGTCTTGCCTGAACTGCTCTTATTACGTAGGTGCCTTGACTCTGGGCACACTCTCCAATTTCTTTTGTCCTTAGGATATGTGCTCTATTCTGACCTCGATAACATTATTTTTGAGTGCTGGTTGGCGTCTGATGTGAAGGAAACGGTAAGCTAGGAAATAAAAGAATGGCGATCTTGAGAAACCCGGTCTACACTTAACCTGTGCGAAGTGATAGGAAGCATGACATGAGACACGTCATCTTTCTGTCACTTCTTGTGATCCTAACCGTCTGGGAGCCCCGGTGGAGCTAAAATCCAAACCCAAAGGAGGGAACCGTCTAAGAGCTTACGTTCTGAACAGGCAGTTTTCAGAAGGCTATGGATGACCGTGGGACCCTAAAACCCCTTTGCAAGGTCCACACATGGATTAAGCCTCTGACGAGGTCGCCCTGATGACTGTCTTTGTTAGCAAACAGAGAACATTGTAGAGTCCATTACTGTAGCTTCAGGCAGATTACAATAAAACACCTTATCATTTGATCTCCCTTTCGATCCATTTTAACGTCGTTTCCGGTTTTTAATATTTTCTGCTTCTTTTCTTTGAAGCGTCCCTCTGCTTCACGTGGCCATTGCTGTTTGCTTCCTGTCCGCGTTGAGTGGTCTTCTGCATATGAAATTCAGGACAGGTAAATCTGTAAGACAATAACTGAATTAATAATGACCTCGGAGCCTGGCCAGGAAGGTTGGGGGAAAATGAAGCATTTCTAACAGTTAAGTACAAGAGAGAAAATATTCTGAAATTTATTGTGCCGACAATGGCACAGCTCATTTAATATGATTGAACTATTAGACTGGATGGTCTGAGAATGATGCACCAATTAAAGCACTGAAAACATGGGTGGAGAGACAGAACCAACTGCAAGGATATACACATAAGCTCCTCTTTGAAGGATGGGCACCAGGGGAGTGGGTTGGGGGAGAGGTCGGGCAGTGTAAGACATGACAGAATAATAATAATTTATAGAGTATTGAGGGTTGGTGGGGAGGGGAGAGCAGAGAAGAGGGGAAAAGATGGAAAAGCCAATATCAAGGGCTCAAGGGGAAAGACGGATGTTTCGAGAAGGATAACAGCAGCGGACATGTGAAGGTGCTTGGCACAGTGTTTGTTCATGTATTGTGAAAAACAATGTACGAGCCCCCAATAAAATGATTTTTAATTTAAAAAAGAACTGAAAACAGACCGAGTTACCGCCCCGGAAGCCCACCGGGCAGTTCTGTTCTGTCATCTGGGGTCACTCTGGATCAGAATGAACTGGATGGGCGTGAATTTATGAAAGGTAACCAATTCCGTTGTAAACTCAAAAGGGCAGATTTTCCATAGCTCACCCTGCCAGGGACCTGGGGGGACAGGGGTATACTGCACTACCCATGAACCCCAAATCCACAGCCCGAGGAGCAGAAGCCCCACCATCTCCCTGTACCTGCAGGCTCATGGGAAACGCTGAGTGAAGGCAAAGCTCCTATGAAGCCCACCCACACCTTCCAGACAGGGGAGGCAGGAGTTGCTCACACTCCCCTGGGGCCCCCTGACCGGGAACCCCCCCGGGTCTCCGAGAGAGGAGGCTGCCTCCTGCCCTCTTGCTGGGAGTCCACCGTGCAGCTGCCTTTCCAGCTGTGAGGGGTGGAGGTGGGGAGAGCTGCCCCCCCCCACCCTACCCCCCGGCCTTGAACTTGGCCCAGGCTGCCCTAAGACTGCGCCTGCCACCAAGCCACCTTCAGGGTGGAGTGGCGGGGTGGAGAGGCTCATTTTTATATTTGCTTAATGACAAACGGCTAAATAATACATCTGGCTGGCTCCTTCCCTCTGCCTTAACCCACGGGGGAGCCGACTGAGTCAATCGGCAGGTTATTTTGGCCCGTGGAGACCGGCTGCTCCCAAGGCCCTCTGCTGTCTGAGAAGCATTTGTAGCTCTGCTCGCCCCCCCACCCCCACCCCGGGGGAGGGGGGGGTCCTGTTTGTTTTCCTGCCTGTCTGGGGCTGAGTTGGCAGCCTGAGGTCAAGCCAGACTCAGGAGTTTTACAAACCCAGGGCACGTGGCGCAGGGGGGTGGGAGTGGGCGAGCGGGGTGGTGTCAGAGCCCGGTTCACACGGACGGGTGACGCACAGCTAGCCCTAGGAGGGGCGGCCTCTCCACAACTTGTTCCAGAAAATACTTTCCTCCCTCTCCCTCGGGGCCCCTCCACGCTTCTCCTGCCCCGCTCAGTGTAGCTGCCGTAGCCCCAGTCGTTCCTTGCCCGGGAATGAAGCTTTCTGTGTCAGGAGGCCCGATCACAAAACCCCTTCCTCTGACTCTTCCTTCTGCTTAGGGTTCAGGGCGCTTCTGAAATGGATTCAAGGTCAGAGGCCTTGAGTCCAGCATCTGGCCCCTGCTGGCCTCTCACTTTGGAAACCGGGGTAGAAATCGCTCATGTCCACCTCCTTCCAACTCACCTTGTCAGGCCAGAGCTTTGGTTTTAGTTGTGGCAGCATTGTCCCCAGCCCTGCGGATGCCCTGGATGATGATTGAATGATTCAGTCAGACCCTTCAGGAAAGCTCCTTGAGGGCCGGGAGAGAACGTGGAATCACCTGGAACGGAGATACAGTGGGTGGAGCTCAGACAACCCCCTCACGCATGCTTTTCATTTAACCGTGCCGGACACTTTATGTGTGTGTTTAGCTTCTGACCAGAAGGTTGGGGCTCGGCATTCACCCGGAGGTGCCTTGGAAGACACCCCTGGCAGTCCCACCCCTTCTGAAAAGGCCGCGTGAAATGGCCCTCCTCTGCACAAATGGCGTCACTGCGAGTCCCATGCAACGGACATCAACAGAGTATTGTCCGAGGGCACTGCCCTACAGCGCCCGGATGTGCAACAGAACAAGAGACTGCCCGGTCCTGTGTGACTCTCAGCACCGTCCTGCACGAGCCTGTGGTTTCAGCCCTGGTCCCTATCCATATCATTGAGAGTCTTCCTTTATGGCACCAATTCTCGACTTTACCCCTGTGATGTCTTTCCCCAGGGACTGATCCTACCCAATTACATGCCCAAAGTAGACGAGATGAAAGCCTCTCTCTCTCTCTCTCTCTCTCTCTCTCTCTCTCTCTCTCTCTGGTGATCAGACCAGCCTGCAACTTCTAGTTCTCTGCCTCATCTTGGGAGCTACATTCCTTAAGGGACTGCCACCCCATGGATCCTGTCGCTATAGCCTCAGGTCCCTTCGAGACCTGCTTTGCCACCCTGCTGGTGTATGTATCGCCTGAGCTTGGGACTGTCAAATCCTGTTGTCTCTCTGTTGCTGATCCGACCTGCAGTTTGCTGCCTGTGGGCAGACTGCCTGCATTGGCCTACGGAAGACTCAGCTGTCTGCTTCCTTGACCTTGGCCCCAGCAGATCTTGTGAATTGAAGGACTCCAAGGATAGTAACTGTTCCACAGAAGTGAGTTGAACTCTGTACCACCGCGTGCTTATGGGTCTGTTTCTCGAGTCGACCCAAACTAACGCAGCTGCCAGGCTTTCTTCCACTCTTTCAGAATGAACCACGGTACATGTGGTCTTCCTCTTGGTTTTCTAATTCCAGGTCTTTGCCCGATGTAGGGTAATGCTTTACTTTCTCTTCTCCGGTTGCCCTTTAAGACTTTCTGCTCAGCTTTTTCGCTTCATCATTTCTTCCATCTGCTCAGGCTGCTCAGCCATTTTTAGAGGCTCTTCTGTCACCCATGTTGACCTTCCCTTTCTTTCCTATTTTTAAAACGACCTTTTGCCTTCTTCAGACAGGACGTTCTTGATGTGATCCCACAATCCACCCATTCTTTGGTCATCAGCCTTCCGTGTGTCAAATCTGTTCTGGAGATGGTCTCTAAGTATGAGTGGAATATATTCAAGGTCCTATGTTGGCTCTCAGGGTCTTGTTTTAATTTTCTCCAGCTTCCCCCTGAACTTGCATGCAAGCCATTGATGGTCTGTTCCCCTGTTGGCACCTGGCCTTGTTTTGGCTGATAATATCGAGCTTCTCCATCAGGTCATCCCGTAGACATAATCCATCTGATTCCTGGGTATTCCATCGGGCGATGGAAGCCATCTGATTCCTGTGTGTCTAGTTGCTGTTTGTGCTCTTGGGAAAAGGTATTGGTGATGAAAAACGCTGTGAGTCTGGCAAAATCGTACTGTATCCCTCACCCAGGCCATATTTTCCAACTATGACATTCCAGTCACCAGCAAGTGTCCTCTAGGGTAAAGTGAGCAGACGTCCTGCTTTTGGCAGGACAGTCCCGATTAGAAACAATTTTTCCCACATCCCACAGCATTTTTAAAAAGTCCCGATTTTTGGAAAGCATATAACACAAGCTAGGGGAAGGGAGGGAGAACAGGAAGGGAATCTACCCCCTCTACCTCCCCCCCCACCCCCTCCCACCTCCCGTCAATGGTGTCCTAATTTACCAGTGTTGAAATCTGGTCACTTTACTCTAAGGACTCTGGGTGTGGACCTGGCAAGAAAGGGCAATGGGAACTGGGGATGACTGTTGCGGGGACTCTCACAGAGAATGGGGTGTTCATGTCTTGGGTGTTTATATTGACAACATCAGACCTACAGAAAAAACAACCCAGGATGTTGCAAGAAGGGGATACAATAATAATGCCACCTCCCCCACCATTCCTGGGACCCCAGCGTCCACTTTGGAAATCACTGGTATGACATAAAGGACACAATCCCGGAAGGCTGAGTTTAAGTCCATTCCCTGCTCCCGATTAGCCAGACTCCTTGTGTTTGTTCAGCCTGTCTTTTCCCCATCCAAAAATGGGGCCCAGAACAGAACCCACCTGACCAGCTTTTGTAAAATCCCCCCAAACAAAGAGCACGTCTTCTGTCTTCCTTCAGGAATACCTTCCCCTTTCTGGGGCAGGAGAGTTAACCTTCATCATGAAAGCAAGAGTAATTCTTCAAGGAACCTTTCAATCATGCCCACGGGCTTCCCAGGTTGACCTCACGGGAACCCTAGACTGTAGCTACGTCTATCATCATCATCATCATCATCATCATCATCATCATCATCACCACCACCATCATCAGGACTATCATTATCACTGCCATCAAACACACCGAGAACGGGGCACAGAGAGGTTAAGTGACTTGCCCAAGGTCACACAGCGGGCAGAGTGCTGCGCGGGCAGGCTGGTTCTAGCCCTCAGGCTATTCTGGATGAGAGCCCATCTCTTCTTCCTTGCGGGCGCTGTCCCTGCTGCGGGACCTGTACATGCTGTGCCACTTGTTCCCTCGCCCTAACTGTGCCTGCCCAGAGCGGAGACATTTCCTCTCTAACCGCAGGACCACCCTCAACCCCAGGAATGACCCAAATGATCCTTTCAGACACGGTTCATTTTCACGTGTTCCACCCCCCCAGCCGCCTCCGCTATAGTCTTCAGTGCTGTTTTCTCCTGATAGAAAGTCCGATCCAGGAGCTCCGAGGACGTTCGCTTGCTGTTTAAAGAGGATTGGGATATGATTCACAGGAACGTTACCCCCTCCCTTTTTTAAGCATGCCATTGGTGGGTTTGGGGAGTCACAAAGTTCTGCAGACAATCACCTCTCCTGGATTCCAGAACGTTCTCATCCCCCCAGAAAAAGAACCTTCTCTCCACTATCCTCCCTCGCTTTGGCAGCCAGGATGGCCAGACTTCAACTCACCTCCTTTGGACACGTGATCAAGAGGGACCTGGACGTCATGCCTGGTCAGAGACTCAACAAGCAAAAGAGGGAGACCAGGCATGAGGGGGACGGACACAGAGGCTGCAGCAGTGTCCGACAGGCGAGCAGAGCAGCGATCCTGATGAAAGCCTGGGGTCATGTAGCGCTTGACTTGTAGATGGGGTTGGTATGGGTTTGAATCGACTCGGTGACACCTGCTGGTCCCTCAGCTGCCACTCCTCATCTTCCTGTCCCCCGAGCTCAAGGCAACCCCTGGTCTCTTCTCTGCCTTTACGGATTTGCCTATCCGGGACATTTTGTATAACTGGAATCTGGCCCTGTGTCCTCTTTGATGTCTGCCCGCCCCCTCACTTGTATAGGAGAGGGCTTCGTTTCTTTTTATGTAGGAACAGCGTCCGGTTTCTCGATCCCTTCTTCCGGCGGTAGGCAGCCCTGCTTGCCCATCGACAGACATAGCTGGTTTTCGCAGCTCCCCCTCCAATTTGCTTTTGTCATGATTGGCCTGATCAATGACTCTCCCTTTTGACTGTCCCCCCCCCCCCCACCGTG
>PVJH01040479.1:0-15659 GCA_004026705.1 Nesogale talazaci
CCACCAAGCCCCCAACCACCCAGGCTGAAATGTGGCTCCCGGAAGCTGAGCGTATGTGGTTCCTGGGTCTCCACACAGCACGCCTCCCCTGTCCTCATGTCCCATGAGCCCATGTGTGCCCGTGTGTGCATGTGTGTGTGTGTGTGTGTGTGTGTGTGTGCGCGCGCGCGCGCGCATGTAACTCCTGGCCTGTCTGCCTCTCAGCCTCTCTGCTCACCTTTCTCCCTCCTTCTTCGACCCCCTCCCTGGCTGCCTCAGATTTGGGACTCCCCCACGCCCCCCCCATCATTTCCTCACCCCCTGTCTCTGTGAGATCCACGCTGCCTTTGTGCCTGGCGCCCCATTACAAAGCACCCCCATCTCTCCCCAGTGGAGCTGCAGATGGCCGGAGTTAGTCTAATGAGTGATTCATGAAGGAGCGGCTGACTCTGGGGGGCAAGTGCTGACCTTGCTGGTTATTGGGGTGGAGGGAGGGACGGGGACACGCAGCACAGCAGCGATCCTTCTTGTCTTTGACCCTGAGCCAGTCCAGCCCAGTGGCCAGCCAGCTCCTTTTCCCCAATGCAGACACACTGTCATCTTGGCCAGCATGAGTGCGGGACGGTGTCCTCACGGGTGGGGACGTGCTGGCTTGGTGGCTGCTGTCCCCGCAGTATCCCAGAGGATGGAGAGACTATTGCAGTGTCTGTGGTGGTTGTCCTGTGTCTTTGAACTCAGGGGGCAGAGGAGAACTGTCTCACTGGGTGTCCCAAGCTGCCTTCTCCGGGAAGTGGTCACCATGTCTTTGAGCAGCTGGAACTGGGTTTGAACCTCCAGAGTGTCCAGGAGCAGCCAAGCATCTTTCCTGGGCTGGTGGTGGATGTTGTGATCTGGCGAAGGCTGCTGTTTCTCGGGCTTGGGTCTCAGTGCTGTCGATGGACAGGGAAGCACTGTCTAAAACCCCTGTGTTAGTCCGGGTAGACTAGAGGAACAAATTTCATAGACATGCATGTGGATATAAGGAAAAGGTTTATATAGAAGAGGGACAGGACATTGAGAAAACATCCCAACCCAGTCCAGTTCAAAGTCATAAGTCCGATATTAGCCCATATGCCCAAAATCAGTCTATAAAGTCTCCTTCCAACTCACAATGTCACAGGTCAGTGGGTGCAGAGTCCCGGCACTGGCAGGGGTCTCCCCATGGCTCCTCACTTCCAGGGATCAGGGTCCATCAACCGCAGAAGCAACTCATCGCTGGCAGAGGTCTCCATGTGGCCGCCCCAGCTTCAGAGGTCTGGCTCCATCAGGGCCAAGCTGTGTGGTCTCTCTGCCGGCTCCTCCAGCTTCTCAGACGCTGCCATCTTGTCTTGTCTGTAATTCATCATCTCCTGGTCTAACTCCCAACAATTGGAGAAGATAGCTTCTCATCTACACGAGGGAAATATCGTGAGATTTCCCAGAAGTCTCAGGAGAAAGCCATGCCCACATAGAGGCCTCATTGGCTACTCAACGGCTAACTCCAGATTAACAGGTTAGACTCCACCCCTCCATTGCAATCATAAAATTAACATAAGCAGATGACTGCCACAACCTCTGATGGCAGGCAGGTGTGGAGAGCCCAGGAGGGGTCTGTGATTTGGGAATCAGCTGGAGAGGAGGGCCAGGGTAGGGTGGTTATACTGAGCGTCCCTGGTGGCTGGGAGATGGGGGCGGGCACTGGCATGACCTGTGGTGTAGGGATGGTGGCTGGGAAGGAATTAAGGGCAGAGAAGGACTGGACGTGGGTCTCAGGGAGGCTGGGGGTGAGTGACCGCCCTCCCCCCCCCCCGCCGTGGAGAGGGGTCCTGCAGCCGCCCCACTGCATCCTAGGAGCAGGGCAGGGACTGGTAGCCCAGGACCAGTGGCCCTAGAACACTGCCCACTCATCTGTCAAAGTGATCCAGGCCTGGTGGACGGGCAGGCAGACCCACCAGTGGGCACCCCCGGGGCCCCGTCCCTCTCCAGAGTCATCTGACCCGAGGGAGGCAGTGCTGCCAGGTCCATGGGGGGCCCCAGGGGTCATTCTGTCTTAGCAGGCTTGCTGCTGTCCAAGAAAGCCTCAGGGAACATTGATTACTTGTCGAGCTGCTAACTGAAAGGTCAGCAGTTCAAAGCCACCAGCTGCTCCGAGGGAGGCAGAGGAGGCCTTCTGTCCCATAGAGAGTTCTAGTCTCAGAAGCCCCCACAGGCAGGCCCTCTAGCCTGTCCTGCCGGGTCACCGTGAGCCAGCTTTGATACAATGGCAGGGTTTGATTTGGTTTGTTTTGGGGGAAATACTTGACATGTGGCCCCCAATCTAAGGATTTCAGATAGCGTTCTTCTGCCCTGAGAGCCCCTGCCACCCCAGGGCACCCCCCAACTAGCTCCAGAGACTCCATCCTGGCCTTGGCTGCCTGACCTTCTCTGCTTCACCAGCCGTGGGTGCTCACTCAGATCTGAAGAGGGAGTCGGCCTTTCTCCCGGGACTCCCCGCCCCACCCCACCCCGTCCCACCCTGGACATAATGCCGGTCCTGCACCATCCGGATGGTCTGTGGACAGCACCATGGTGACCACAGGGTCTGCTGGCTGCTTTCAGCAGAAGATCGTGAGGCCTGTCTTCCTTGACACACAATTCCATCCAGCCTTCTAGCCATGTGGAAACCTCTCCAGATGGACTGTGCATGGCATGTCTTGACCTTCACGTGGGGGGCCGGGGGGCGGAGAGGGGGTTCTTGCCTGTGGCTCCGACTCTGGAAGTGAGAGGCCTGAAGCTCTGGGTAGCAGAGGTGGGGTGAGCTGCAGAGCCATATGAGGTTCAGCCCAGCAGGTGAAGCGTGGGTGGAAGTTTGGGGACCCCTTCTACCGGCTGGCCCGTTGACAGCCCAGCATGGGGCCTCCCTGGGGGGCAGAGCTGAGGCCCGCCTGGAGCAGTGGGAGCCCCAGATATGGTGGCATCCCTTGTAGACACGTGCAGACCAGGCCATCTTGCTCCCAAGGCCCGAGGGCCCTGCCCCGCTGCGCAGCTTCCTCTCCTGACACGGCCATGTCTCAGATTTTAAAAAAAGGTATCCGCTGTCCTGTGAGCCCCCAGCATCCCTCAGTGCAGCGGCTTCCTGTGGTGGCGGGCCTGGGAGCTGGGCCACCAGTGGTCTTGCAAAGGTCAGCTGGGTCACCCCTGACTCGGGCAGATCAGGAAGAAAGACCTGGCTGACTGCTGTTGGGGGGGGCGGGGGGAGGGGAAGCCCCACGGATGGCTCCCCACTGGGCGAGGGGCCCTGCCAGCAGAAAGGCAGCAATGGCCCAGATAGGCCAGCAAGTGTGAAAATGGGAATGGTGTCGGCACGGATGGAACACGCCCGCCTGTGCGGACTGCCAGCTGCAGGGAGAGCTCAGGGCAGTGCTGATGTGGCAGACAGGCCCTGGGGACAGTCTGTGTGCGTGCCCACAGGCGGTGAGGGGCACACACAATGCTTCCGACCGCCAGGAGGAGGCACTGGTCACCCAGCTGGGGCTGGCTCCCTCACGAGGCTCTGAAGTGAATAGGGTCTTGACTCTCCCAGCTCCCAGTGGCCACGGGGACCCCAGGTAAGCCCTGTGGGCATCACGGCCTCTGCGGCCACCTCAAGGGTCCCTTGTGTCTTGCTTTGAACCCGGGCTGCCTCTACGCCCACTGCATGGGCATCTCCACCCTGGCACCTTGTCCCCGTTTGCAAACGAGTTCCCACCCTGAGAATCCTAGAGGTCACGCTCTTTGGGGGACACGCTGGCCTGCCACAGGGGCACCACACACCCAGACTGAGGGCACCTGCATTGGGAGACAGGCACCACCATCCAGTGTCTGCTCACAGCCTGCTCAGACCAGATTCTGGGGGAGGCTTGTGCACCCACTCCTGCCTTCCCCTCCCCTGGACACTGCTCCCCCACCCACGAGTCACTCTGCTTGGCATCAATTCATGCACCGCAGTGCCCTCTCCTGTGCCCGGCCTTTTGGGGCTGCCTGCCAGGAGCCGGCCCCCTGCTGTAGCCCTGAGAGAGGGGTGGGCATCTAGAGGATAAAACACAGGGGTGCAATCAGGTCCTGGGTCAGGACGAGGGCTCAGACTCTGTTGAGGGACTGGCCTGGTCCACCTGTCTGGTGCCATGCTCTGACTGGGGCAGGGGTGGGGCGATGATGATGATGGTGATGATGGTGGTGATGATGGTGGTGATGATGGTGGTGGAGATGATGGTGATGATGGTGGTGGAGATGGTGATGATGATGCTGCTGGAGGGGGGGGGGGGTGGAGGTGGCAGAGGCAGCAGTGGTGGCGCCTCTGGTGGTGATGGTGGTGGTGGTGATGGTGGTGGTGGTTGTGGTGGTTCAGGCCCTTCTCAGCCGGGGTCCTCTTGCCTCACTGGAGCTTCAGGTATGTAGCGGCCCCTCGACGTCTCTTCGTTTTTCTTCTTTTGGGCCTTGCTCCCATTTTCCCGTACTGACACTTGTAAATCTTCTAACTTCTGGGATGTTCTGGCTTATTCCCATGGGTCAAGGTCATGGGAAGTGCAGGGCTGGGAGGGAGGTGAGCCCAAAGTGTTTTCCCTGCTTCGCCCTCTGGTCTGACGTGTGTGCATGTGTGTATTTGCATCTTCATGTATGTATACATGTGCTGCATGTGTGCACATACCCATGTGTGTCTGTGTTTGCATGCACAAATGTAGTGTGTTTGTGAGTGTGAAGGGGAGAGAGGCTAGCTCCCCTGGAGTTTCTGCACATCGGACTGCCCTCTGCCATCCCCACCCTCCTGAGGCCGCTGTCCTTCAGACGGTCTCGATGGGGACAGTTACAGGGCAGCTGGGCACAGCCTCAGAGAAAGGAAGTCATGGCGAGATTGCAGCATGTTGCCTGTTTTATGAAAAATCACTGGCGCAATGAAGTGATTCCACTCTATCTTATTTAAGCAACAGCCCAGGAGCCCAGGGCAGGGGCCCAGGCAGGGCATGCAGAGGGGGGCCTGCCTCTTCCCTTTTGCCCCCCACCCCCACTTCCCAGGAAGCCAGCAGCTCTCAGCTCTGGGAGAACAGAGATTTACTGCAGCCTGTGACTGCCTGTGCACCACCCCCCTCCCCGCCCCCGGCTGGCGTTATCCCGGCCATTGATCACCGGGGCCAAGGCGCCAGAGGGACACTCAATCAAGGCAGCCTTCTCACCTTGTCATCCTGGGCTCTGTTAGGAGAGAATGTAGCCAGAAAATTGAAATTCAGGGACTCGGGGGTTTGTGGAGAAGCTGTGGTGGCGAGAGGGACAGGACTCCCTCCCAGCCTACTACCTCTGGGCCGAGGGGCCACGGTGGGCAGGCAGAGAGCTCACATCCAGAGCCCCTTTCCCTTGAAGACTGAGCAGGGACCCTCCCGTGGCCCAGCAGGGAGCACAGAGGAAGGGAGCCCCATAGGGAGGCCTGGGAGGCCTGGGTCCAGCAGGGGTTGGGGGAGAGCCCTTCTGGGGACCTAGATTTTGCAGCTGGTTGTATGGGGAGCTGGAAGACTGTGTTAGAGCAGAGGAGTGGGGTGGGAAAGGACAGGGGATGGAGCAGAGGGTCTGCTTTGTGCAGCCAGAGACACCCACTGGGGCCTGTGCTCAGCATGTGATCTTGGTGAGGAGCAGAAACGGGTCTTCCCCAAACCTAGAGTCTTCTATGGGTTGGAGTTGATGTTTAATTTGGTTATTTCAGGGCAGTGTTCGTGGTGCCCCTGCTGGACCTGCAGGTGCTGGACTGAGTCTTTGTTGAGGTGAGGGCAGAAGAGTCCCTGAAGCACCGAGAGAGGCTGTTTGGCTCTTCAATGTGGCGTTCATTTCAGCTCCATCAGTGGTGTGTGTGTGTGTGTGTGTGTGGGGGGGGGGATGTGTGCATGTGTGCATAGGCAGATGGATCAGAATGTGTGGTCAAGTGTGCGTGCATGGTGTTTGTGCATGTGTGCAGTGGATGTGTGTGCATAGGTGTGTTGTATATGCTTGTGGATGTATGCCCTATGTACATGTGCATATGAACGTCCATTGTGTGTGTGTGTGTGTACACATGAGTATGTGTGCATATGCATTTGCGGTGTAGAGGTATGTATGGATGTATTGTGTGTGCACTTACATGTGTGTCTGTGTGTCAAACATGTGTTCATGTGTATCTGTCTACATTCACACACGCGCACGTAGGTGTGCGTCAGTGTGTGTGCTGTGTGTGCCCAGGCACCTGTGGGGCCGTGATGTGTTGTGTGTGCACACATGGATCTGTGAGGCTATGTGCAGATGTGGGTGCATGCAGGCTGTGAATGGGTGTACTTGTGTGTGTGTGTGTGCATGAGTGTGCACATGATTGTGCTCGTGTGTCCAGGCTGGCTCTGTGCACAAGGTGAGGTATTGGAAGTCAAAGTGCACAGGTCCCCAGATTCTCAGAGCAGTCAGACAGCTGCACTGGCACAGCGAATTTCTGGGGTGCCAGCTGGTGCCTGCTTGGGGCAACAGGGGGCCTGACTTCAGGAAGGTGACATCTTGCCCTGGGCTGCAGGACATGCCCCTCAAGGACCTTGCAGCCTGTCTGTGCATGGCCGGTGTGGCCGGACTGGCCCTGGCTGGCAGCTTCTGTCCAGCACTGTGTGAGCTGCCAGCAGCCTCACGGAGCTCATTATTTATTTATTTAGCATTCTTCATTATTCCAGAGGCATCTCAGGAGAGGTGGGGGTGCAGCACAACCCCCTCCCCGACAGATGGACAGCTGTCAATCAAAGCCAGCTGGCTCCAAGGCCTCTCAGATTAGGTGGGTTGGTCTCCCCAGGTCTGCACAGGGCTGGGAGGTCACAGCAACAGGGGTGGTACAGGGACCTGGGGGAGGGGGGCAGTCTCATACCCAGGCGCAGGCTGTCCCCGCCTCTGGCCCCCTGTTAAAGATCGGGTCAGGGTGTAGAAGCCACAAGTCCCACACCTTAGACGTGACCATCACCTTCAGTCTAGGCTCTGCTGCCTGTCAAACCACTGCGCCCACCCTCCCCTCTGCACCACGGGGGGAGGCACGGAGGCGGGTTGAGGGGTGATCTGCAGCCCCGAGAGAGGCCCAGGGCTCCTGCACGCAGGAATCACTCCTCTCTGCTTCCCCACCTGTGCAATGCGCAAGGGAACGCCCCTTCTCCCAGGGGGCGGGGCTTGTGGAGCGCCTGCCCCCCGTGTGGGTCAGAGTAGTACTGTGCCCCCCACCCCACCCAGCGCGGGGCTGGGGGGCTCAGGAGCTGGGTTTTCGGAAGTCCAAGTCCAGGCCTTTCTTCTAACACGTCTCTGTGTTAGCAGCCTCGTGCACTCTGCCCTGCGGCTGTCCCTTAGCCCCCTGGGTCCCTCCCTCTTGTTTGGGCTGTTGCTGCTGTCTGGGCCTCTCAGGGTGATGGTGGAGAAGGACAGCCCGGGGCAGGGATGCAAGGAGGGGGTCCCGGGCTGCCGTCTTTACAGGGGTAGGTGGCCACTTCTTTCTTCTGCAGGAAGACTGTCTGGGGGGTTGGGCCGCCGACCTCTCCGATAGCAACAGAGTGCTCAATCACTGTGCCCGCAGGTCAGCTGGGACCGACGCCATTCCCTGCGGGTTGACCTCTGGCCTCTGCCTCACTCCCTGCGGTATCCTCCTCTTGCTAGGTGGCCCCACAGCTGCTCCTGCTCTCCCAACCACACCCTGGTCCCTGCTGACGCCCCTCCTCTTGCTTCTGCCGCCCGCAGGCCCTGCTGTGCTGTCTCCCAGCTCAAGCCACTCAGGGCTGGGCCGAGGGCCCCCTGAACGGCCCCTGCACTGCCTCTGGGCCCTGCTCCACTCCACTCTACTTCTAGGCCTGCCAGGAGGCCCGCTGCCCCTCTGCCCACACACTAGCCACCTGCAGTCTCAGCGTGCCCTTGGGCACATCCGGGAACACCGCCTTACCAGAGTTGAGGAGTCTGCCGGCCACCCCCTCCTCCTGCCTGCAGGCCTGGCTGGTGGCAGCTGCCCAGCATGTTGCATGCGGCGTGAGCGGTGGCTGGCATTTCTAGAAGCTTCCATCTGCTGCGTGCACCCGCCCTGCAGGAAGAACTCTGCCGTGTGGGTCCTGAGGGGGGAACGTGCACGGAGGGGGCCAGGTGGCGTCGGGCAGACACAGCCATCATGTGGACGCCCTGTCCCCAGGGACACCCCCCCCCCCCCCCCGGTCTGGAGCTCATGATGTGGCGTCCTTGTTCTTGTCGGTTTGCTCCTCGGGATGTTGGGAGCAGTGTGGAGCTTGTTCTGTCTTCCCCGGGGACACAGAGGAGGTGGCTGAGAGCAGCCAGCCGGGGACATAGAGTGCTGGAGATGACAGAGTAGGAGCCCATGTGCAGAGACCCCATGGGGATTCAGGAAGATGGGAGAGGTGGGCGCTGGCCCCGAAAGCTCGGGTGGAGGGCCTGTACTGGGCCTGGGTGCCCCGGGGTGCATGTGGTGAAGGTGTGTGTTAGTCCAGGTAGACGAGAGAAACAAATACATAAGCACGCATATGTATGTGAGAAAGAGTTTCATATATGTGAACAACTGAACATTGAGAAAACATCCCAGTCCAGTCCAAGGCTGTAAGTCCAATATTAGCCCATATGTCTGATACCAATCTGTAAGTCCACCTCAGACTCACGAAGCACATGCAATGACGCCAGGACAATCACAGGCCAATGGGTGCAGTCTTGTGTATCCAGTGGTGGTGGCAGCATCTCAGCGCTGGCAGGGCTCTCCCCGTGGCTCCTCCAGTTTCCAGGGCTCAGGGTCCATCAGCCTGCAGCCATGTGCCTCGTCAGCTGCAACATCTCCCAGGGAGTGAATGAGTTAGTGTCTCCCATCTCGGAGAAGGCCATGCTCACAGAGGTCTCATTGGCTATCTCCAGATTGACAGACTAGACTCCACCCCTACACTTTTTTTTTTTACTAAGTCATCTTATTGGGGGCTCTTACAGCTCTTATAGCAGTTCATACATCAATTGTATCAAGCATATTTATACATATGTTGCCATCATTTCCAAAACATTTTTAATGGAGCCCTCACTGTATGTTTTTTTTTAAATCATTTTATTGGGGACTCATACAACTCCTATCATGATCAATACATATGTCAATTATACGCAGCCCATATTTGGACATTTGTTGCCATCATCATTCTCAAAACATTCTCCTTCCACCTAGAGGCCCCCGGTACCAGCTCTTCATATTTCCCCTCCCTCCCCACTGATCCTTCCCCATGAACCCTTAACAATTTACAAATTGTCATTATTTTGTCATCATACACTGTCCAATGTGTCCCTTCACCTACTTCCCCATTGTCCATACCCCAGAGAGTAGGTCATATGTAGATCCCTGTAATCAGTTCCCCCTTTCTACTCCACCTTCAGGACCCTCCTGGTCCTGAAAGGATCATCTGTCCTGAATTACCCTAGTTTCTGGCTCCAGTGTACATCCTCTGCTCTAGCTGGATTTGTAAGGCAAAGTTGGGATCAAGAAAGTGGGTGAGAAGAATTTAAGAACTAGAGGAAAGTTGCCTATATCATTGTTGCTCTACTGTACCGTGACTGGCTTGTCTCCTCCCTAAAACCCCTGTACAAGAGGCTGTCACTTCACCTATTGATGGACTTTGAGTCCCCCATCTGTACTCCCCCTCATTTATAAGACATAATTTTTAGTTCCTTGATGCCTGATCCCTGGTTCCTTCAACACAGTTGATGCACAAGCTGATGTGCGTCTTCCATGTGGGCTTTGTTGCTTCTGAGCTGGATGGCCGCTTGTTTACTCTCAAGTCTTTAAGTCCCCAGATGCTCTCTCTTTTGACAGCCGGACACCATCAGCTTTCTTCACCACATTTGCTTATGCACCCATTTGTTGTCAGTGAGCATATCAGGAAGGTGGGCCCGCAAACTTACACCCGGTGATCCAGGATGTGAATGCAGTGTGACCCCCATACTCTTAATCCTTGAATCGATACCAGATTACAGGTGCTTGCTCCCCAAGGGCAGGTGGTGCCTCAGAAGAAAGACCTGGAGACCGTGGTCTGCAAACACCGCCACAAAAACCTCTGGAGGCTGCCGGCAGGTCAGCTGTCCCCACTGCCACTGAACCCATCCCGGTAGTGGGAGCAGGAAAGTTTCAAACTGCTGACTTTGGGGTTAGCTGCCCAAGGACACCACTGGAGCAGGCGACGTGCTTCTGAAAATCAGTCCTTGGGGAGCTCAGGGAGCAGAACCCGTGCAACGGAGTGGAGCCCACGTGTGGGTTTCATCACGTGGCCTTCTCAGCCCTCTGCCACCGGTGCAGGCTCCTCCAATCTCAGCGGCTGCCCATCGGGTCTGTCTGTTGTCACCAAGACAGGAGGGCCCTCCTCTCCCACAGCTAGGGGTCCTGTTCCAGTGCCTACGCTGCAAACCTCTGCACGGCCAGTGAGGCGGCCTCCAGCGGCACCTGAGTGTCCTTGTAACGAGGCAGTAAAGCATACCACAAGGACAGGCCATCATTTTCCTGTTGCGCGGCGAGGCTGGACGTAGGTGTCCCTGGTGCTCTGTGGGCCATCTCCCCCTGGGAGCACCCATCTCCGTGTGCTCTGCTCTTGGTAGAACTCCGGCGTCTTCAGAGGTGAGGTCCGCCCGGCATGGGCCACACCATGTGTCCGTCACTGCGCCGTGCTGCGGTGGCCTGCACGTTGCTGTGATGCTAGAAGCTATGTTCGCTGGTGTTTCCAAGGTTAACACACGTGTCCATGGAGTATTCATGGTAAGAACCGACGACAAAGAGGGAGTCGGCTGTACAGCTCTAAGAAATGAACCACCGAAAACCTCACGGACAGCTGTCAAACACCGTCAGATACAGCGCTAGTCGACGGACCCCTAGGACATTGAAACATATGACCAAGGAAGAGCTGCTTCCTCAAGGTGGAGCCAGCCATGATGGCATGGATGGACGGAAGCCCTGGGGGCCTCAGGCGGTAAGAACAACTTATAGGGGGAAGAGTCAGCTGCAAGCAGTGCCCCCCCCCCCCCACCACCACCACCCTTGGACCACAGCACAGACCCGACAGGCAGCTACGGGGATGAAATGTTCTGGTTAGCCACCATCCCATCACTCACTGGAACATGGACCCTACAAAGTATTAACCTAGGAGGCTGGAATCATCAAAAACGCCATGGAACACATCCTAAGGCAGGCATCCTTGAACAATGGCCCGCGGGCCACATGCGGCCCACCGAGGACATTTATCTGGCCCGCTGGGTGTTTCGGCCACCGTTGCTCTCCTGCTTGGTAGCCGATTCATCCCGAGCCCGCAGTGAATTTGCTCCTGGTTTTTATTTTTAACTATAGTCAGACCCTCCAATAGTCTGAGGGACAGTGAACTGGCCCCCTGTTTAAAAAGTTTCGGGACCCCTGTCCTAGGCGTGGGTGAGCTGACGTGAGCGGCTACTGGCTGCTTTGTGCCAGGCAGTCGTGGTTTGGAATGCCAAGAAGAACAGATTCGAGAGGAAGGGCATCACGCCCGTCATCAGAAAGGATGTTTCAAGATCCATCTTGAGGCGCAGTGCTGCCCCTGATAGGATAATCATCCACATGACGACAAGAAAGTACGGTTCACACAGCTGTTCTTCAGATTCACCCTCTAAGCCCTCAAGCTCGCGGTGAAGAGGTTGACGAATCCCGCCAACATCTGCCGTCTGAAATCCGCCCCACCTGCCGTGGAGATATGGCCTTAGTCACGGGCGGGAGATCGCACCACGGAATCTTTCAAGACCAACCACTTCCGTCAGCTAGTCCAGTCACCTGAGGGCAGATGCAGGAACCGGCTGACTCTGGGCGCGGGGAGCCACTGGAGAAGCCCAAGAACACAGCGGGCGTGAAGAGCAGCTGTGAACAGACCCGCAATGGCCCGCGCGTCAGATTGGAGTGAACTCCGAGGGACACATTTCATCTTGCTCTGATCCACAGTCAACCATCACGGGGTGGGGAGGTGGGGAGGGGCAGCCATAGAGAGATCGGACGATGCGCCCTGTTGGGGCCATCTGCTGGGCAAGACCTCTTGGAAAAGTATGGAGAAGCCATGATATCATGACCTTGAGGACTAAGGTGCCCCGGACTCAAGCCACGGTCTTGTCAACCTAAGCCTGTGAGACTTGGACATGGAGCCTGGAAGACTGGCGGGTGGACGCCTCCCAGGAATGGTGCTGGTGATGAAAATTGACAGGGCTAGTGCTGAGAGAGCTAGCAGGTCCGTCCTGGATGGAAGGCAGCTGGAACGTTCCCTAGAAGCAGGAGTGGCCAGGCTTTGTCTCATGATTGGGAGAGACCAGTCCCTGGAGAGGAAGAACGGGACGCTTGGTCAAGCAGAGGGGCAGTGACCAGGAGGAAGGCCCTTGCTAAGTTGGACTGACCGGGGCGGTGGCCATGGCTCAGACGAAGGTCGGTTTTGAGGATGGCCAGTGTTGGGCACGGGGGTCATCTGGAGGCAGAGGCGACTGGCTGGCGCCTACAAGGATGGAGGTTGTTAGGGCATCTGATTTCCTCACAGGCTCATCATCACAAGGCCCGAGGCCTGGAGCTCAGCACGTCCCCAGGGGGCACAATTCAGCTTCTAACAGCAAGACCCGAGGTGACGCACAGGCTGTACTTTTACAGGGCACCCCCCCTCCCCTCCACATATTACCTTCAGACTCACACCCCAGCAGGGACTCGGGTGGGAGAGGGTGAGACCGCCCACTCTCCTCATAGAAGGGACCCAGACTGATAGTCTCCCTGGGCATCTCTCGTGGGTCACTGACTCCCAGCACCCGTGTCTAGCCTGTTGGGGTGCAGGCTCCCTTGTGGTGTCCGTGGCCACCTTCAGAGAGTTTTCCTTCCCTGCTGTGCCCAGCCATCCATCCCAACCCTGCCGGCTGCCCACAGCCCAGCTCCTGAGTGGATGTCCCCTCTGACCACCACCTCTCAGGGAGGCCCGGCTCTCCCCAGAAAGCTCAGCTCCATGTCAGCTGGGGAAGCCTCGCATGGAGCCCCCCTCGCCTGGGCGAGGTGGGGAGTGTGGCTGGACCCTGCACATGGCCAGGCTCTGACCAGTTGGCTCTGCTGTCCTCCACTGGCTTCTCCGTTTTGTCCCTGAGCTAGCGGGGTCTTAGTGGCCTGGCTTCCTGGGACAGAAGCTTTGTCCCCTCTCTCTGAGTTTCTCAGGCACAACCACCCTGTCGTGATGGAGTCTGCTCAGACCCCCTTTCAGGACCCGGCACCCATCGGGGTGCCACCTCCTGGCCAACCTTCCCATCCTACAAGCTGGCCTGTCCATCCCGCTGATGCACAAGTGCCAGCATTCTCTTTCCAGTGTCCAGGCTCCAGCTGGCTGTTGGATGCTCTGCCCTCCTGCTGTGCATGGCTCTGTCCACTGTGGACTCTGCTCTCCTGGGCCCTAGTCCCCTAGGTTCTGGTGCCCCCTGCCCTAGACCCCTGGGCTCTAGCCCCCTGGGACAACTCAGGGTGGGACCGGCCCAGTCCTGGAGAAGGAAGGATGGTGATGTGAGCGGCTGTCCTCTATGTGACTTGGACGCATGGTGCCCCACCCCTACGTCCAACAGAGGATGGGGCAAGCGAGGGACCACATCCTGGACCCCAAGACTGTAGCTGGCAGTGTGAGCTGGCTTTGTCAGGAGTCCATCTCTCTGGGATACTGACAGCAATCCTGGGGGGCATAGGAGACAAGTGGGGGAGCCCCCCTTTTAGTGGTGTCTGCTGAGACAAGAGTAGGGACTGGGTCGTGCTGAGTGTAGCGGTGCACCCTGGGAAGTGCTGGAGAGGCGGCCTGAGTGCCTCTGGTGGGCCAAGTGTCCAGGCGGCCATGGTTCAGCCAGGATTCTCTACCGCCCCGACGTGACCTCAGAGAAAGCTGGTGGGAAGGGTGCCGCCGTCTGTCCCCTGGGGGAAGCCAGGCTGGAGAGAGAACCCCAGCGAGGGAGGCTGAGAGGAAGCTGAGCTGCACCCCACATGCCACCCCCTGTCTGAGCCCTGCATGGAGAAGGGAACAGGGAATGTTCTAGAACAGGGGTTCTCAACCTTCCTAATGCCCGTGAGTCTTTTCTACAGTTCCTCATGTGGTGGTGACCCCCTCCCCCAAGCACAGAATTATGTTCGTGGCTACTCCATCGCGGTCATTTTGCTCATTATGGTGAATCGGGAGACCCCTGTGAAAGGGTCGTTCGACCCCCAAAGGGGCTGTGACCCACAGGTCGAGAACTGCTGCTCTAGGTCCTTCTGGCAGGGCCGCCTCCTGAGCCGTGGCTCCCGTCCCACTTGCTCCTCAGGGCTTCTTCCCCTGCCCTCCACCACCCACTCCCCTCTGATGCCCAAGAGCTCTGGACCGAGGGCAGGCTCCTTAGCTCATTCACCCGTGGCCCCTTGTGGCCCCTGGAAACCAGCAAGCCACTTCTTGAACCAGATGAACGGTGCGCATGAACGAAAGGCCACGGTGATCCCTTCGAAAGGAAGTCATATTTCCAAAGGGCAGTCAGAGACCACCCCACCCCCTGGACCAGGCCACAGAGTGGCTAACCACAAGGCATGGGTTGGACCAGCAGTGCTTCCGGAGGAAGAAAAGGCTGTCCAGTGCCATTGAGTCTCGGGGACCCATGGGGCAGCTCTATTCCGCCCTGCAGGGTCACGAGTCAGGGCTACAGCGAGTGTGGTTTTCTGGGTGGATGAGGGAGTCCCGGACTCCATTCCTGGCCCATGCATGCCATGTCATCGGTCAGTGGAGGCTCTGGCCCTGCGAGGAGGCTTCTAGACTGAGGGAGGAGAGGAAGAAAGGCCTGGAGACCTCCTTCCAAAAGAGAGCTCATGCCAACCCTCTGGGTCTTAACGATCTGACAGGGCTGGCACGGGACCATTTGCAAGGTCTCCTGGAAGAAGTGCAGTTGGAAAGGTCCTGAGAGCCGAGGGAGACGGACGAGCCTGGTCTTGCACGTGTGTCAAGAGCAGGACGCTGCTCGGTGGGGTGGGGGTGGACGGACACGGACCATGGCTGCCTCAATGGGCTCACCCTGGAGAATGAGAACCACGCAGGCCCCAGCACTGGCGTTGCTAAAGCCGATGACACCTGATGTCTCCACCCCAACCAAAACCAGCGCCTGTTTCTGTGCCTCTCGGTGGTTCTCGTGGACGGAGGCGCTCGTTGCCAGGAAGCGTGGGCTGTGGTTTGATCTGGGAAGCCCCCGCTTCCAGCCTCCTCAGATCTGTGGCCCATGGCCGAGTCCACACTGAGGCCCCAGGCAGTCTCGGGGACACATCGCCCGTGAGCATGGGCACAGGGCCTGATATCCTCCACCCGGGCCCACACTGAGGGAAACGTCACATTTGCTGAGCGCCGCGGGGACACATCCTGCCTATGGCATGCCTGCAGGCACGTGCCTGCTGCGTATCTGTCCTCAGTGGACAGGGAGGGCACCAGAGGCGAGGGCACTCACACTCCTGGGGCACCAGGACACCTGCCAGAGAAGACCTCCACAGACAACATCTTCAAGGAACCCCTACACCTGCTTCTGTGTCCTTGTTTTCTGTGGTGGTGGTGGGGCTTCTCCCCGGGAGGCTCTGGCAGATGCCACACATACCTTCCAGAGCATTCTGTGAGTAAGTGTGTGTGTGTGTGTGT
>PVJH01040480.1:0-15649 GCA_004026705.1 Nesogale talazaci
CTTCCGACACTGCTCTAGATCTCCCATTCAGCTGGCGTTGTAATTGAGCCACTCACATAATGAGACTTTGGACCTGGTTCTCAGCAATATCGGCTCTTTTACTACAGACAAGAAGGCTTTCCCTTGTAGCACATGCCGATGTCTTCAAGTCCATAAATCGGCACTTAAAGCGTGCTTCTGAGGCCTTGAGGCAATCCCTCTCCTTAATCACATAGTCCATTGTAAGGAGGACCAGCCAACCAGCTTCCTTATATTTGGCATCTTGACAAAACTGCTGAAATATATCAGACATATGTTTTCCCAGAGCTTCTCCTGGAATCAGCACCCCATCCATCGGTGCTCCTATTTCAGTTATTAGCTTTGCTATTTCACACCATGGACTAATAGGATTGGCAGAATTATTCATGTCTTTAGGTCTAGACTTAGCATCACCAGTGCTCTTAAGACTAATCAGATTGGAGAACCAATCAAGGAGACCCATGTTTATGATTTTATTTCTCTAGAAGCACTCCTGGTACCACTTGTGTCAGGCAGGGTTCTCTTAGAGAAATAAAATTCAGGACACTAGTAATTATTTTTATATATCTATATATTGAGAAAGGTATATAAGATAAAAAGAGAAAAAATTAACTATAAGACAATACAGATTGTTCAATGCAACTCACTGGAAAAAGTTAACTATAAGACAATACAGGTTGCTCAGTGCAACTCACTGGAGTCCTCTGTAGAGCAATCCAGGCTATTTTTTACAGACAGCAAATGGCAGAGCAACAGTCACCAACTGTCACCAACTGTCACCAACTCTCAGCCAGATGACAGAGTCCAACAGTTCCCAACTCAAGAGATGTATATCTCAGGAGCGTGGCGAAGCAGGGCTTGAAGGATCCTCAACTTACAGTAACACAGTCCACAATTAGGTGTCCCACGGGCAGTGTTGCTTGGAGATCGAGCCACAGGACGAACAATGCAGCTCTCTGGTCCGAAGATCCGGAAACGAGAGAGAGGGGGCGGGGCCTGCGAAGCCCCTCCCACATCTGCCCCTCAACTCATCCCGCGCTCTCATTGGCTGTGCCGTCACAACAGATTCACCAATCTTCTGTGACCATGTTGGCATAACAAACCTACCCATCACACTTACCCTTACCCGTACTCTCAGTATCAGTTCTGAGGGTTCCCTGGGTTCCCTGTGTTTCCAGCGCTTATCTGCACCCATGTACATGCTCTGGCCTAGTCATATTTATAAGGTAGAGTTCGAATAATGCTAGTGGGGGTGGGAGGGCAGGAAGCATTAAAAACTGGAGAAAAGTTGCATGTTTCATCAGTGCTATACTGCACCCTGGCTGATTCGTCTCCTTCTTGTGACTCTTCTGTGAAGGGATGTCCAATTTTCTGCAGATGGGCTTTGGGTCTCCACTCCTCACCTCCCCTCATTAATAATGATATGTTTTTTTGTTCTGGGTCTTGGATGCCTGATACTTGATCATTATAAATAAATATATTTAGGTATGTGCATGCCTGTATTTAGACCTCCATAAATGTCCTTTGCCTCCTACTTCTTTTCTCAATTTCCTTTTACTTTCCTCTTGTCCCCCTATCATGTTCAGCCTTCATTCAGGTTTTGGTAATTCCTCTAGGTTACATTGACGTTGATCAAGCTCTACACCCTCCTCACCATCAATTTTAGATCACTTGTTGTTCCCTTGTCCCTAGGTTTATTAACACCCACTTCCTTTCCCTGTCTCCCGTGTCCTCCCAGCACTTTCGGTCCTATTGTTTTCTCCTCTGGATTATTTATCCCACCTATCCTATCTAAATAGACATGCAGAGACAATAATAAACACAAAAACAAAACCGAGCAAAACAAAGCAACAACAATAACAAAACAATAACAAAAAAGACAAGCATATAAATAGTTCAATGTCTGTTTGTTGACCTTTGGGGTGTTTTTCAGTTGGGTCTGATGGGATGCCATGTCCTGACAAGATTTTTCTCTTAATTTTAGTAGTAAGACATTCTGAACACACACACATACACACACACACATACACACACACACTTACCAGGAACCAAAGGACATAACTGCACATACTAAACAGGAAATAGAATATGTACATTAAAAAATCTTTGTTAGATTTTAGGCATCATTGCCCTTGGTGGAAGTGGGAGGTCCAGCCTTGCTGCTGCTGGATTTTGTTAGATTTTAAAACTTGTATGAAATGAATGCCTTATGCAAACCAAATAATAGATAATATAATTAATACCTCACTAATGAAATTTTATTTTTTTTTAATTTTAAGTCAGCACTTAAAATTTTCCCCAAGGTCTTGAAAGCCTGTGTGTGTCTATCTAATGTGCAACTTTTGGTCTTTTTCTGTCCAGAGGAAAGAGAATGAAGGAAAAATCATAGACACATGGAAACAAATAGTCCAATGAGCTAATGGATCATGTGACCCTCAGTCTCCATGACTCTGAGACCAGAAGAACCAGATGGTGCCCTACTACCACTACAAACTTTTCTGAAAGGAATCACATTGGGAGGTCATGGATAGAGTGCAGAGGAAATGTGGAACAAAACTCCAAATCCTAAAAAAAAGACCAGGGTGACTAGTTGAATAGAGACTGGTGGAAAGCCACAGACTGTGACACTTAATCACCCCTCAACTTGGGACTAAACTCACCACTATGGCTAAAATTTCAGCCAAACAAGAAACAGATTCGTATGGGAAACAATAACACTACAAAAGTATACATACCTTAGGATATCAACCATGTAAGATCAAAAAGACAGCATTTTCCCAAGAGAAAATGCTCAGAAGGGGCTGGGAAATGGATACAGGAAACACATGGAAGAAGTGTGATAAGTGATGCTATATTAGAGAGTTGTGACCAATAAAATTACAGTAAGAGGCCTCTTAGAGGCACGGATATGAGACTTGGTCAGACGTATTTTGGACAGGTTGTCAGGAGAGATCAGTGCCTGAGAAGTGGAGAGAAGAAATGAGGAAGGTTCTCCAGGAGATGGATTGACACAGTGACTGCAACAATGGCCTCGGGCATAGGAACAATCGTAAGTAAGGGGGGTGCCGGACCAGGCAGTGCACGGGGTCACTATGGGTAGAAATCAACTTAATGGCTGGCACCGACGAACAACAAAACAACAATTGAGATGAAACAAACTATGTTTGAATTGTTTAATAGAAAACTGAAAACTGATTCGCTCTCAAAACCTCCAGCTAATTCATAACAGAGGTTATAAATGAGATGTCTTCACAAAGAAAAGGTCAGATTCAGAGAGTGTCACAGGTAAACTTTACCAAGCTTTTGAAAAAGAGGCCATTTTAATCTCATGCCAAGACTTCCAGGAAACTCAAAAACCAAAATCACTGTGATAGTCCATTGCAACTCATGGCAATACCCCAGAGCAGGGCAGAACTGGCCCAGTGGGGTTCCAAAACTAATTATTTCTGGGATGAAAAAGCCTCATCTTTCTCCCACAGAAGACAGGTTTTGAACAGCTGACCTTATGGTGATCACCTTAATGCATAACCACTCCAATCCCAGGGCTCCACAGCAGAAAACAAGGAAAGCTTAATATAACTAATTAACTATAATTCAGAAGCAACTATAAAGGGGTAAAGGCAATTCTAAGAAACTTGAACAAGGAATTACCTACTATTCCCCAGCCCAGGACTCAGACCTCCTGTGGCAGTCAGGTGCTTAAATTAATTTGATGACTGAGATGTAGGGGTGGAGTCTAGCCTGTTAATCTGGAGATAGCCAGCACCGGGATTCTGCACCCATTGGCCTGTGACTTCGTATGTCAGAAGGAGATGTCCTAGACTGGTATCGGGCATATGGGCTAATATCGGACTTATGACTTTGCACTGGACTGGGTTGGGATGGTTTCTTTCTTTTTTTTTTTTTTTTTTTTTTTTTGGTTTTTTTGGGGGGGCATCATTGCCCTCTGGTGGTCGTGGAAGGGATGCTTTCTTAATGACCTATTCCTCTGGTACATAAACCGTACCCTAATATCCATATGTGTGTCTATCCATTTGTTTCTCTAGTCTACCCAGACTAACACACCTCCCTGTAGGCCACACTGGATAGTGACGAAATTAACTGAATTGCCCCAGGTCAGAACTGGTTGTGAGTCTGGGTGCACACTATCTGAGTGCTGCCCATCGAGCATAGTAAGAATCTGGGCACAGGGAGCTCATTTGCTGACCAGATGGCATGAGGCCTCAGGTGTAGAGTGTGCACATCAGATGGGCCACAATGAAATCATCAGGCTGGAATAGGGTTGTAAGCTTGATGAAGAACTTTATGCCCTGGGCATGTATTGTGCAAATCATCATTGGATAGCCCCCCACACATACTGTTGCAATCACATGATACAAAAAGAGGTAACATCCACAAGTACTGAGGGACCAAGTAGAGAAGCCCTTCTCCAGCAATGTCCCGACAGTGCCCTCTATTGACAAAGGTTAACACTGCACTACTTACAAAAGAGAAATGCTTAAGGATCCGACTGGCTCCATTGTCAGAGCCTGTAATGACATGGCTTTGGAATGGTAAAACGACCCATCAACCACAACAACAACAAAAGAACAGACAAAATAAAAGTCATTTCTTCATCAAATTTAATCTAGCCTCCCTGCTCTGGATACCAAAGTTAGAAAAGGGCAGCATGATCTCATTCAATATCTCTTATAGGCCTACACCAAGAATTCGAAATAGAGTGCTAGCAAGCCAAATCTGACAACACATAGCAAGCTAATCCATTTCGCTCAAGTGGGCTTTTCTCCCAAAACAAAATAAAAGTGACTTTACTACAATTACCATATTTATGAATTAAAGAAGCAAAGCTATTTGCTTTGAAAGGTCCAGGGAAAGGGGCTTTTAATCAAAGTAAACATCTATTTATGGCTCTTTTTTTTTTCATGTTTTCACACACTAGGAAGAGAACTTGGTAGCGAGTAGCTACACGAAAACTCCAGCAAGTGGCCTCCTCAAGGGGAAGCATTGACGGCATCTGTTAGGATGGAAAACAAGACAGGGATGCTTCGTACGACCGTTGTTGCCCAGAATTGTTGTGGAAGCCTTCCCAGTAAGCAGTAAATCAAGGAAACGAAATACAGAGGTGCTGCAAGGGGATTAAAAAAAAAACCTATCTTTATTTGGTTAGACAAATAGCTTACATAACAACCAAAATGCACTGCCATCAAGTCAACCCCAACTCCTGGCACGCCCGTGTGTGATAGAGGAGAACTGGGCTCCAGTGGATTTTCAGCGGTTGCTTGTTCAGAAGCTGATTGCCAGACCTAGCTTCCAAGGTGCCTTTGTTTGGACTCGAACCTCCAAACTTTCCGCTAACAGCCAAACAAAGCACTGCAACCATTTGTACCAGGCAGAGATTCCGGAATAGTTGATACAGAGACCTCTCAAGATAATTGAAAGATAAATTATGATCATAAATAAGAGTTTAGCAAATATAGCATAAAATACTATTTCTATACACTAGCAACCGAAACCAAAACCAAGTCCACTCCTGCCCCGTCAATTCCAACTCACGGTAACTCTATATAGGACGTCTGAGGCTGTGTGACTCTTTACAGAAGCAGTTAGCCTGATCTTTCTTCCACAGAGTGGCCGGTGGTTTTGAAGCACTGACCTTGTCCAACACTTACCTGGCAGTGCCAACAATCAGGAAGTTTTTTAAACAACTGTAATTGTTTAAAAATAATCTTTGCGGGCTGAGCCCCGGTGGAGTAGAGGTTGTGCGCGGGACTGCGGCCCACTGGGATGGAGGTTCAATTCCAGCAGTGGAGCTGGGCCTCCTACTCCCACCACCGGAGAGCAGTGATGCCCAACAAAATAATAATAATAATAATAATAATCTTTGCATGTCATTCTTTGTTATTAATGAGTCATGTATAATGGGATCAGTAGTAACCACCATCTCCCCACCCCAAATATGTCCAACAGAGCTGGTGAATGTCACCTTATTTGAAAACAAGGTTTTTGTGTGTGTAATTAAGAATTCTGAGATTAAATCATCCTGGATTATCTGAGTGTGTCCGAATTCAATGTCAAGTGTCTTTATAACAAAGAAATGTGGGTTATAAAAAGACTTTTCCCCAGCTTTGTCTCCCCTCAAAATATGCCTAAGCTAAGAGGCTGTTTGCCAGCACAGAATGGGAGGTCATATACTTAGAGATATTCTCCCTGAAGGAATTCAGCCATCCAGAGCAATCAGACTGCTGTATGGTCCACTCTAGATGGGACTCACACCTTATTAATAAGATACTTTAAGCTGAGCCCTGGTTGAGTGCGGGACTGCAGCCCACGGACTTGGAGGTTCAAATCCAGCAGCGGCTCTCAGCGCTGGGTAGCACCCACAACCACCAGAAGCAGTAATGCCAAAAAAAAAAAAATTAAGCTATCTTAGTGAGCAAACCTACTCAGTGACATCCAAAGTTAGGCTGCTGTCCTGAATCTAGGACTCCCCCCCCCACCATCTTGTCATATGCACACCCCCAATCCTTTCCCCTCCTATTGCATGTATATCTTTAGATTTTCCCCTCTCATTACTTTATTACCTATAGTTCAACCCCTTCCTGTGACATATATATATATATATCTTTACCTGTAACTAGAGGACTTGCACACCTCCAAAAGATCTATAAGCCATAGTGAGAAATAAATTGCTCTCTCTCTCTCTCTCTCTCTCTCTTGCCATTCTCACCTTCGACATTCACACGTGGACGACTAAATAGGGCTGAGGTGAGCATCAACATGAAAGTATCTGACTCCTTCATTTTACTTTCTCTCTTATTCTCTATGACTTTACTGTAGCCTTTACATATTATTGCTGTACAGTTGCGCCTGCCAGGTCTGTGATGATTTGCTAGGGCCTGGCTACCATGACAAAGACAGCCCATATGAAGATAGAAGCAGGGCTGCAGTTATACTGTCACAGCAAAGGAACAGTTTAAGTTACCAGACACTGGTAGAAACATTGAAGAATGTTCCCCTGAGCATTCAAAGACAGAATGCTCTGATGACTCATCTCCTCCCCAAGACCCTTCTGCAAGGGGATGTTCAGTTGCCTACAGATGAGCTTTGAGTCTCCATTCCGCAACGCCCCCGCCCCCCATTCACAATGATATGATTATTTTTGTTCTTTGATACTTGATCCTATCCACACGTCATGATCAAAGAGGTTGGTGTGCTTCTTCCATGTGGGATTTGTTGCTTCTCAGCTAGATGGTCACTTGTTTGTCTTCAAGCCTTTAAAACCCCACACACTATATCTTTTGATAGCTAGGCACCATCAGCTCTCTTCACCACATTTGCTTATACACTGCTTTGTCTTTGGTGATCATGTCAGGAATGCCAATTTATTTTTTAATAGCTTTATTGGAGCCTCATACGAGTCTTATCACAATCTTTACATACGTTCATTGTATGCAAAGCACATTTGTACATTTGTTGCCATCCTCTGTCTCAAAACATTTTCTTTCTACTTAAGCCCTTGGTATCAGCAGCTTCTTTTTCCACTCCCTCCCTACTTCCCCCTCCTTCATGGGCCCTTGATAATTTATAAATTATTATTATTTTTTTATCTTTTTTTCAATCATTTTATTAGGGGCTCATACATCGTTTTCCACAATATATAAATAAGCATACTCGTCAAGCACCCTCACATGTCCACTTCTATTATTGTTCTCCAATCGTCCACCTTTTTCCCTTTAGCCCCTAGTATCGGCTTATCCATTCCTTCCCCTCTTCCCCTGGTCTCTACTCCCCTCCAACCCTCAATACTTTATACATTGTTATTGTTTTGTCACATCGTACACTGCCCGACCTCTCCCCCAACACACTCCTTTGATGCCCGTCCTTCAAATAAGAGCTTTTGTATATATCCTTGCTGTTGGTTCCGTCTCTCTACCCCACCTTCCCTCCACCCTTCCAGTATCTCCAATCTAATCATTGGCCCGAAGGGGCCCATCCATCCTGGTTTCCCCATATCTCCTGCTCCCCTCTATGCCAGTGTGACTTCTCCAGTCCATCTGGATTTGCAAGGTAGAGTTGGGACCATGATGGTTGGGGGACGGGGAGGAAGGGTTCAGGAACCAGAGGAAACTTGTATGCATCATCACTGCCTGGCTGCCCCCCGACTGGTCTGTCTCCTCTCCGTGTCTCCCCTGTAAAGGGGTGACCAATTACCCACTAGTGTGCCTTAGGTCCCCAGCCTGCTCTCCTCCTCCTATGTAATGATGTGATTCTTGTTCTTTGGTGCTCGATATCTGCTCCCTTCGGCCCCTCTTGATCACGCATGCTGGTGTAGGAATGCCAATTTAATAGAACAAAGTGTCCTTGCATTGAGGGAGTACTTGAGTAGAGGTTCAATGTCCATCTTAATACTAAACCTATAAATATATGCATTTAGATCTATTTCTCCATCGTACATACAAATACTTTTATTTTCCTCTTGTCCCACTATCATGTTCAGCTTTCATCTGGATTTCAGTAATTCCTCTTGGTTACATTGCCTTTGATCGAGTTCTACCAGGCCTTCAGCAGTACAGCACCAATAAAACATACAACTTTCCTCTACCTTTAATACCACCCCCCCCACTTCATGACCCCAATTCTACCTTACAAATCTGGCTGAGCCTGAGAATGTACACTGGTACAGATAAGTGCTGGAAACACAGGGAATCCAGGACAGATAAAACCTTCAGGAACACTAATGAGATTAGTGATACCAGGAGGGGAAGGGGAAGGTAGGGGAGAAAAGGGTAACTGATCACACTACATATAACCCCCTCCCTGAGAAATGGGTAACAGAAAAGTGGTGAAGGGAAACATCGATCATTGTAAGACATGGGGAAAAGAATAATAATTTATTAATTATCAATGGCTTATGAGGGAGGGAGAAGAAAAAATGAGAAATTGATACCAAGGGCTCTAGTAGAAAGAAAATGTTTTGAGAATGATGATGGCAACACATACACAAGTTGTGCTTGACATGATGGATGGATGGATGGATGGATGGATGGATGGATGGATGGATGGATGGGAGGAATTGTACGAATTGTATGTAAGAATTGTATGAGCCCCCAATAAAATGATTTTTAAAAAGGATGCTCTGATGACATATGAATTTTAAACATCTGGCCTTTAGGACTGTGAGAAGATTCTTTCTACTGTTTTAAGCCACAAAGCTTGTGATAATTTGTGAAAAAAAAAACCTAAGAAACTAATACATATATAAGTAAAACTTAAACACTAAAGAAACCCTGAATAAATGAAGGCATAGAGCATATTCTTGGGTTGGATGTCTCTAAAAGAGGTGTTTTAAGGAAGTCAGTTCTTCCGAGACATCTCTGTTGTTGAGTGCAGTCGAGCCAGATCCAACTCATAATAACTCCATGTGCAACAGAACAGGATGCTACCCAGTTCTGTGTCATCCTCACAGTTGCTAAGGTTTCCAAGTTGTTCCATGTTGCAGCCACTAGTCAAGGGTCTTCCTCTTTTTTAATTCTACTTCCCCAAGCAGGGTGTCCTTTTCCAGTGACTGCTCTCTCCTAATAACATGCCCAAAGTTTATTAGACAATGCCTCAGCATCCTCTCTTCTAAGGAGTATTCTGGCTATATTTCCTCCAAGACAGACTGGTAGTCCATAGTATGTCCCATATATATGTGTGTGTGTATGTGTGTGTGTATTCTTCAGCAGCACCATAATTTATATATTTAACATATATAAATTATAATATTTTAAATGTATCAATTATTCTGTGGTCTCCCTTATTCACTATCCAGTTTTTACATACATATGAGGCTCTTGGAAAAAGCATGCCTTGAGTCAGACCCGCTTTAGTCTTTAATGCGACAACTTTTCACTTCCAATATCTTAGAGGTCTCGTGCAGCAGATTTTCCAAGGCAACATTTTGATTTCTTGACAGCTGCTTCCCTGACCATTGGTTGTGGATCCAAGTAAAATGAAATCCTTCACAATTTCAATCTTTTCTCTAGTTTTCCTAATTTTTCTATGGGTTGTGAGGATTTTTGTTTTCTCTACATTGGATTGTAATATATACTGAGGGCTTCACTCTTTGATTTTCAGTAAGTGATTTAAGTCTTCTTTGTTTTCAGCAGACAAGGTTGTATCATCTGTATCTTCTGTGGTCATTGATTATGGATCAAGAAAAATGAACTTTATTGACATTTTTCTTTTTTAACAAATGTTTTCCCTGTTCATCGTGATGAAGGTACAATGGTGAGGATGTTGAAAAACAAGGATGTCACTTTGAAGATTAAGATGTACCTGACCCAGTCCATGGTATTTTCTATCACGTAATATACATGTGAAAGTGGAAAAGGAGATGTGCATTTGAATTATGGTGCTGATGAAGAATATTAAAAGTACTCTGGACTATTGGAAGGACAAACAAATCTGTCTTGGCAAAATTCTCCATAGGCAAGACTTCCTCTAACATATGTTAGACATAAGAAAAGACCAATTCCGGCTGAGCCCTGGTGGCATAGTGGTTGTGCTCAGGACTGCGGCCCACTGGGAGGTTCAATTCCAGCAGTGGGGCTGGGCCTCCTACTCCCACCACCGGAGAGCAGTGATGCCAAAAAAAAAAAAAGAAAAGAAAAGACCAATTCCTGGAAAAGGACTTCACGTTTAGTAAAGTAAAGAATCTGCAAAAAAAGAGACCCTCAACAACATGGATTGACACTGTGGCTGAAGCAATGAGGTCAAACCTAACATTTGTGATTTGTGTGGATAGCACAGGAGCAAGCAGTGTTTCATTTCTGTTGTGCATATAATCACTATGAATTAGACCAACAAATACAGATTGAATAAGTATGGTCAAAGAATGCAACCCTGCCACACCCCTTTCCTGATTTATAATCATTCCCTTTTCCTCTGTTTTGTTCAAGTGACTGCCTTTTGGTCTATATACAAATTCTACAAGAGTACCATTGATTATTCAGGAATACCTATTCATTACAGAATTATCCATAATTTGTTGGGATCGACATAGTTGAGTGCACAAGCAGGCATCTTTATGAGATTCTCTACTTTCAGCCAAGAACCATATGACATCAGCAGTGATATCCCTTGTGCCACATCCTCTTCTGATCTAGTTTGGATTTCTTGGAGCTCTCTGTCAATGTACTGCTGCATTTGGTTTTTGAATTGTCATCAGAAAAATTTTACTTGCATGTGATACTAATTATATTGCACAATCATTTCTACATTCTGTTGAATTACTCTTCATTGGAATGGGTACTAATATAGATCTGTTCCTGTAAGATGACCTAGTAACTATTTTCTACATTGCTTGTCATATACAAAAAAAAATTTGGAGGGGTGAATTATTTGAACACTACAACAGTCTGACATTTCACTTGGCATTTTGTCAATTCCTAGAAACTTGCTTTTCTCTAATGTTTCCAATGCAAGTTGGACTTCTTTCTTCAATACAATAGGATTTTGTAAATCATATTTTGACTCATGAATTGGTTGCATTGAACAATCTGATACAGTGATGCGATGTTTTTCCTTCATCTTCAATTTATGCTGTCTGCATCTGTTGAGCTTTGCCCATAAATCCCCAAACTAAACCACTGCCATTCAAATTGTGGCAGTCATTCAATCTACCATCAACTTCAAAAAAGGGTGGAGTCTAGCCTGTCAATCAGGTCATAGCCAATAAAATCTTTGTATGGACGTGGCCTTCTCCTGAGGATTATTGGAACTCATGTCTTACTCCCTGGAGGTGGGAGACACTCTCTCTACTTCATCTTCCTGGAAGAGCCCCATGGAGACCCACACCAGCACTGAGATGCTCCCACTCTCACTGGATCCACAAGACTTTCCACCACTAGCCTGTGATCTTCCTGCATTCGGTGTCGTTGCATGTGTTGTGTGAGTCTGAAGATGAATTTATAGACTGGTATCAGACACATGGGATAATATTGGATTAATGGACTTGATCTGGATGGGGTTGAAATGTCTTAATGTACAATTTCTATTTGATATAAAGTTCCCTCTTACACACACATGAGTCTTTCTGGATTTGTTTCTCTAATGCAGGCATCCTCAAAGTACTGCCCAAGGGCCACATGTGGCCTGCCGAGGACATTTATCCGGCCCACCAGGTGTTTTTGCTGTCGCTGCCTGTCCTGCTTAGCAGCCAACTAATACCAAGCCCACAGTGAATTTGTTCATAGTTTTTTGGTTGTTTTTTAAGTATAGTCCAGCCCTCCAATAGTCTGAGGGATAGCAAACTAACACCCTGTTTAAAAAGTTTGAGGACCCCTGATCTAGTCTATCTAGACTAACAAACAAACCAATTATAATACACAGTGAATAGAGTTTACAGTTTCTGGGGCTGTAACTCTTTAGCTAGTTCTTTAGTAGATTGTCTTTCACGTTTAAATTGGTGGGTGGTTATGAACCACCTACTTCGTGATGAGTGCCAACACTTACCCAACAGGGCTGCCAGGGTTCATTTCAATATTTAGAACTCAAAGTTTAAATATTTTCTTTAGTTTTCCATCTTGGGATATTTTAATCGTGTTTTTCCATGTTGGTTTTCTAACTCCAAGTGTTTGCATATTTCATTAGAGCAATTTGCCTTGTCTTCTAAAGCTGCTTTTGAAATTCTCTGTTCAATCCTTTTACTTCATCATTTCTTCCATTTGTTTAGCTACTCGATATTGAAGAGTAATATTATGAGTCTCTTCTGACATCCCTTATGGTTTTTTCCCTTCTTTCCTGTCTTTTCACAGGTTTGATGTTCTTGATATCATCCTACAACTCATCTGATAGAGTTCAGTGTACCAAATCTGTTCTTTAGATGTTCTCTAGATTCAGGTAGGATATACGCAAGGAAATATTTTGGATCTCCTGAGCTTGTAAGCAATTGATAGTATGTTCTTTCATCTACAGATATAATAATTTCTCCATCAGAATCCTAACAGAGATTTTGTAGACAATAACAAGATCATGAAAATACACAAAAAGAAACCAAAAATGAGTTAGGATTTCACACTCATCAAGTTCACAAAAATTTTCAAGTTGGACAATGCCATGTATGGTTGAAGATGTGAAACTGAAAACTCTCATTCACCGCAGCAAGGAGTGAACACTGAAGAACCACTTAGCTATTAAAACTATGTACATAGGTATGATCTAATCATTCCACTTCTACTTAAATAACCAAGAGAGAGTCAGGAAAAGGTACCAGGAAATGTATCAAGAGCAACACTGTTTGAAATAACCAGTGTGGGGTGGGTCTGGAGGAAAAGGGAATTCTAAGGAGGAAAAAGATGTTTGGAAACTGATTGTGGTAGCAATTGTACAATACTGCTTGATGTGATTGAACTATGGAATGAAATATGTATTAACTCCCATTTAAAACAAAAACAAAGAAACGTTTCCCTACAATGCTACCTCACTGTGGTCTTAGTCCATGAATGTCAGGAGCAAGAACATGCAGCTCTGGGAAGATTTGGACAAACCATGCTTTCAGACAAACACTGTAATAGATCAAGCGAAGAGGATCAGGGGTGGGACCCTGAATTGAACATTGAGAAAACATCCCAACTCAGTCCAGTCCAAGGTTCTAAGTCCAATATTAGCCCATATATCTCATACCAATCTATAAATCCTCTTCAGACTCACAAAGCACATGCAATGACACCAGAACAATCACAGGCCAGGAGGTGCAGAGTCTTGTGTATCCAGTGGTGGAAGAAGCATCTCAGCACTGGCAGGGGTCTCCTTGTGACTTCTCTAGGTCCAGGTTTCTGGCTGCATCATGCTTGGTCTATGTGGCTTTTCCTCAGGGATGTCTGGCAGGGAGCCAGCCTTGTCAGTTCAGTGTCTCCCAGGAAGTGAATTGAAAAAGACTGTCTCCGCCTCCAAGAAGGAATTACCACATTTCTCAGAATCCTCAGAAGAGAAGACTGTGCCCACCTTGAGGTCTCATTGGCTATCTTCATTGACTATTGACAGGCTAGTCTCCACCCCTACACTCTTAATCCTCAAATTGACATCAGATGAGGTGACTTCCCACGGGGTCTGATCAAAATGTTTGGAAACGGAAGCATGATCAGTCAGCTTCTGGGTCACAAACATCAGTAAATGTTAAAGCAAGGAAAAATTAAGCATATGAGAAAAACAATACAGGAGAAAAGTTCAGACTCCATGCAAATAGCTTTTCTAAAGCAATGAAACTGAATAAACTACAAACAACACCCACCAATATGAGATTTATTTTTGCTAATGTTGATGAAAGAAATAAGTCAATGAAAAATAATCAGTATTCTATTTGTATAGCATTCAAAATAAGTTTAAAAGTTAATCATACACACATGAGAGATAAAAGAAAAGAAAATAGTAAGCACAAAATTCATTATAATGGTTATCTCTGGTGCGGACAGAGGTAGTTAGGATCAGAAGCAGACAGGAAATGAGAAGGTGCACTTCCACGTTTTGAGTAATTATGCTTCTTTCCTGATATACACATGGATATTCATCTTAAGCTTCTTTAATCTTATCTACATATACTATCATTCTTCTTTTATTCTTACCTACATGTACTATATTTAAAAATAAGTCCATTGTGATCAAATCTATTAGAATCATAGCGACCCTATACAACTTGCTGGAACTACCTAAGATTGCCAAGGGTATAGGAATGTGACAGTCAAAACCCTCTACCATTGAATATCTAGAGGACTTGAAGTGCCAATTTTTTATTAGAAGACAAGCACTTGAACAAGGCCCCACCCAACAGGCTCCAGACATATACTTTATACACCAAGGGCTGCAAAAAGTTCATTAAAAATTCCATTAACACCACCCACCCACTACAGAGGACAGCACTGAAGCTACAGCTCAAGGAGAGGGCCACTTCTGATCAGAGCATACAGGAGCAACCAAAGAGGGAAGGCGAGCAAATGGACCACATCCTGACCTACCACGCCTGAGGACAATATTCCTGCCTGGTGCCATCAATGCACAGAGATGCCAGACCCACCATGAGACACAACATCCCTCACTGACCCATAGCACTATTGGGAACAACACTGGAGACACAGTATGGGAATTGTGCCTGATATGACCCCACCACACCAAATCAAAACACTAACACTTGCAACAGAGCAGGAAGGGTAGCAAAGCAATGAAGTCCCGAAGTAATGCCAAAAATAGACTTTGGGGCAGGGAGTGGCACCCTATCAGACTTGACCAGAAAACACTTATAAAGGTCAACAGACAGACCTGGAACTATTTACCGACTTTTATTTGTTGCTGTTGTTGTTGTTGTTGTTGTTGTTTTCTTTTATTGTCTTGTTTTTATACTTATTAGTGTCTGTGCGTGTCTATCTAGATAAGATTGGTGGGATAAACAATCCAGAGGAGAAAATAATGTTTCATGGGGTACATGGGAGAGGGGGACAGAGGGGAAGGGGGATGGCAACAAACTCAGAGACAAGAGATCAGCAAGTGATCTAAAATTATTGGCAAGGAGGACATAAGATGTCTAGTGGGGCTTCATCAAGTGTAATGTAGCTGAAAGGAATTACGGAAACCTGAATAAAGGTCAAACATGATAGTG
>PVJH01040481.1:0-15715 GCA_004026705.1 Nesogale talazaci
GGCCACACAGAGCTGCAGCCAGCACAAGGGACCCGGAGAGAGTTTCGGGTGGGGGGGTGGGGTGTTGGTAGGTCCTGTGGGCACTGCTGCCCCACCCTCTGGCGGTGCCAGGACCAGGCCAATGATGCTTCTCAGTCGCCTTATTCACAGGTGCCTCTTTAGCCTGCACAAATGATTGACAAGAGATCACCCAAAGGATTCTTTCTGAAGATGTTTTTGCACATGACAGTGTTTGTACGGAGGGTCTGCTGAGGAGGGCTAAGCCCCGCCCGTGCCTCACTCCCCAGACCAAGTTGGGGCCAAGGCTTCCTGTTGGGTGAGACCAGAGGCTTTGTGGTCTGAGAAAAGCAAGGGCTTCTTCTGATAGCATGGCCACAAGGTTGCCTAAATCCTGAGAGACCTGGACCCACCCCTTCCTCTGAGCAGCGCTTGCTGGGCCCCAGGCTCTCCCTGGATCCCTCTTTACACCCTGCTCCCCCTACTCCACCATGGGCAAGCAGCCCTTCATCTGCCCTGTCCTATTAATGGGTACCTCTGTGCCCAAGCAGTAAATACTGAGGCACGTCTTCCATGGGGTCCCACTCAGGTGTGGGAGTCAGACCCAGCCCCTAGGAAGGGAGGGAGGGAGACTGAGCCCCATGTGGAGCCATAGAAACCCTCCCAATAGCTGCGGACCCTTTTGCTTGTCACTGTTTATATTCTGACGGTTCTGCTGGTGGCAAGCTTGCCCAAGTGTCCGCCCAGTTTCTGGTCTCTAAGGAGCAGTCTTAGGGAACCAGTGAGTCTCAGACCCACTGCCCGGTCCCCACGGCCTCACTTCAGGCACCGCCCCAGACGCAGGGTGGGAGGGCGACTGGATTTCTGCTGCTCCCCGGCCGCATTGAAGCCAGTTAGTTCAGCCTCCACATCGCCCCACCTGGTCCACTCACAACGTTAACTCGCTTGAAGAGGAACTTTGGTTTCCCAGGATCATGTGAGAACTTGGACCAGACTGGGCAACTGAGAGGATACCGGTTGTCCTCCTGCTTGCCTGCTGATCCCCATGGGCCAGCCTATTCGGCCAGCAGTCGGGGTGTCAAGACCCCCCCTGCCATCCCTGACTGAGCTCCTGCTCTCCTGTGGACACGGATTCCTAAGATTTTTCCTTACCCTCTGAAATCCATGTTCGAAGTTATCCCCAATTCCAGCCTCTTCCTGTTCTAGCCCCTGTCCCCAGCTGAGGCAAGAACTGCCTCACATGGGTTCAGGGGGTTGGGGAGGTAGAGAAGCACCCAGCTGTCCCATGAGAAGAGCAGAAATGCCTAAGGCCCCATATAATTCATTGCCTGCCCGACTTAAGCTACCTCGTTGAAGCCCAGGGTTTGGGCTGTCTGACCCAATGTGGTTGGCCAGCCCTCTGAGACCAGGCCTGCCACCTGTGGAGCCAGCCACAGTGGATAGGCAGACTTCAGGGTCAAGTACGTGGGTCCCATGCAGGCAGACCTCTGCTCTCATCACTAGCTTCATTTCTCTAGGCCCCCAGCCATCGATGGGAGTCCCTCTCTTCCTCATCACTGACCAAATCTCATCCATCACTGGCTGGTTCACATGCTCCGTTTTCCGAAGGACCAGGGGCTTCCTTACTGGGCAGTGCATACAGTGTGCCAGTGGCCTCTTCGGGGACCAAGACCCAGTCTGCATAGGGTTCTTCACCAGTTTCTCTCCCAGGGACCACAGCAGCCAAGGCCTCGTGTCGGGACCTTGTCCAGCAGGGACCCTATGTGCAGCACTTAGATCTTCCATGAGCTCTTGAGCCCTGGGCTCAGGTGCTTTGTGTACAAGAATGTTATTGCTGTAAGATGGTGACTTCCCACCACTTCTGGTGTCTAGTGGGGGGCAGCTTGGACCTGCTGATCTGGCCCTCCAGCTGCTGGGCCTGCCCACCTGCCTGGCACAGCACACAGGTAGCCCTGCAGGGACAGCCAGCCACCGGCCTGCTCCTGGGGAGCTGCCCTGTGCCCATAACTCATGTCCTCACCTGGCTACCTATACTTGTTGGAGACTGTGCAGTTTTTTTTTTCCTTCCCCTTCGCATTTTGGTATTCACAAAGCCAGAGGTTTGATTCTGATGTACTTTCAACCACATTAAATAGTCTGTTGCCTTACACATCCTGTGGTCATTCGGTCCCTCCAGATCCTTCCAGGCTTGCTTGCAGAGAGACTGTCGCAGACCTCAGGGTCTGTGGTCATCACCAGGGCTGTGCCCTGACGTCCTGTGTCTCCCAGCAACGGCAACGCAGCCTGCCCTCCCACCTCCCACGCTCTGAGGAGTCCTTGACAGACTTCTGGGGACCATGGTGATTGCTTCCCATCAGAGCTTGTCCGTGCCCCCAAGCCTCACAGACCTATGAGGAAAACAAGCTCTGCAATAGAATGTACATGTTGGGGCTGAGCCCCGGTGGCGTAGTGGTTGTGCGCAGGACTGCGGCCCACGGGGACGGAGGTTCAATTCCAGCAGTGGGGCTGGGCCTCCTACTCCCACCACCGGAGAGCAGTGATGCCCCCCCCCCCCAAGAAAAAAAAAAAAGAATGGCCATGGTGACTGGTACCCCTGGGGACGGGACTGGCCACCCAGAGAGATTTCTGTCCCAGACATGTGGAATCAGGCTCACGGGGTCTTTTTTGAATTTCAAACTCTAACATGCCATACTAGTCAATTGTCAGAGCAAGAAGAGTTGTACAGTCATTACCACACTCAATTTTAGAACATTTTCTGTTTTGCTTTTAATCATTTTATTGGGGGTTCCTCCTCCTCCTAAGATGACCCATCCATCAGTTGTACACATCACATTTGTACACGTTGCCTTTCTTGTGCTCAGTCGTTACCCATCTCCCCCAACCTCCCATACCAAGACGCCATCAATCTTGCTGTGTATAGATTCTATGTACAAAAAACATTTAAAAAGTAAACAAGGGCTGAGCCCCGGTGGCGTAGTGGTTGTGCACGGGACTGCGGCCCACTGGGTTGGAGGTTCAATTCCAGCTCCCAGGAGCAAAGGCTGGGCCTCCTACTCCCACCACCTGAGGCAGTGATGCCTAAAAAAAAAAAAAAAAAAAAAGTAAACAGTAAGCCTCAATGGAGGTGGAGGTGGGGGTGTGTAAAAGGAAGCTATTATCAAGGAGTCCAGGAAGGTCTCATGTCCACAGGGATGTGATTGGCTGTGTTGTGAGAACATTGTAGAGATGATAACGGTATAGTTAAAGTGTAGCTTCTGACTTAAACTCCCTTTTGACCCATGTAAAAGTTGTATGTTTTAGAAAGGTAAGGAGAAATGTGGATTGAGCCTTCGGTGAGTCCTGACCATAGACCAGGGACGTGATCAACCTCGCTATTAAGCAGAGTGCACTGGAAAGTGGGTTATGGAGATGTAGTTAGATTAAATTTTATCACCTCATTGAGCTCCCTTTTGGCGAGGGGCATCACTGCCCTCTAGTGGTCGTGTGAGCTACCCAGCCTTGCTGCTGCAGGATTTGAACCACCAGGGCTCAGCCCTTGAGCTCCCTTTTGACCCATTTTCTTTTTTTCTTTTGCATCACTGCTCTCTGGTGGGAGCAGGTGGCCCAGCCTTGCTCCTAGAGAACTGCTGCTGGATTTGAACCGCCAGCCAAGTGGGCAGCAGTCCCGTGCACAACCACACCACCAGGGCTCAACCCTTGACCCATTTTAAAGTTCTTGTTTTTAATAGTTTCTTTGTTTTGGAGTTAGTACATAATATCCTACTTCTCTCACATCAAACTGTGTATGATTGCTGCCACAATCAGTTTCAAATATTCTTTTCCTTTCTGGTCTCCCAACCCATGGGTTTGGGGCTTCTACCGACATCCATGCCGTTCCCTTCCTTTGGGTTTGACTTTTACTACGTACAGTCTTTGGGTCACACGGGCTGGTGTGCGGCATCATCCGTGTGCACTTGAAGTGTCACTTAGGTGGCTGCTTGTTTGACGACAGGCCTTAGGGCTCCAGATGCTATTCTTCACCACGGTTTGTGTAGCGCACACACGTCATCCCTTCCTGTGTTCAGCGGGTCACAGGTTCATTGTTATTGTATGGGGGCCACTACTGGATGTGTGGTTCACCTTAGGCTGTCAAGTCTTACTCTGGCATGGCAACCGTACAGCACAAAGGAGATCTCCGTAAGCAGTCCATCTTCGTGGGAATAGCTGCAGCCCTCACTAGGCCAGCTAATGGGTTTGAACCCCTGCTGCAGGGCTCCTGCCCTGGAAATCTGATACAGCAGGGGAAACTGCACAGCATATTTGCACGAGTGGGTCAAGTTCACAGGGGAAGTGGATGAAAAGCAGGGAGACAGTGTTGGAACTGAGCCAGTGGCATCTCAGATGAAGACACGCTTAAACCACTGCTCCCAGGAGGTGTCAGTCACGGCTTCCTTAGACACTGCACACGTGCGTGCAGGGGCTGACCAAAGACGGGCCACCCTCTGGCAGGGAGAGCTCAGGCTCCTGTGTGCCTACACCTGGCTGGTGGCCACACCCTCGTCTCAGCGGAGCCTGAGCCAGCCTGGCACAAAGGATGGTACTTGACTGTAGCCAAAGGTGTAGGTAGCCAAGACACCCTTCCCTGAAGGCCTCACGCCAGCCATCAAATGCCCTGGTCCTGACAATCGGTCCCAGTGGAGCTACCTGCCCTGCCTGACTCCCCTTCTCACCAGGGTTCTCAAGGAGGATGGCCGTCTCTCTGCTGCCACACTGCCTCCAGCATCCCCTGGAAGGGGACATGACAGCACCAATGTCCAGGACCAAGCAAGGTGCCTCTGACCATTGCTACAGGCTGCTGGCCCCCAGAGATGACCAGCGTGTCCACCACCTTGCTGGGGCGGGGCCTGTGGTGCAGCCGCCACCCTCCCACCCAGTCCCTTGCCTGTTGACAACGTCCTCAGTGGACATCCCCCCTTGTGCAGCTGCTGAGGGTGCGGGAAGCCCCGGGAAGGAGCCCTGGGTCAGTGGGTGGGTACCTAAGCAGTGCTCCTTGGCGCCCCCTCACCTCCACTCAGACGCCCAGGAGCCGCTCGCTCCCGCGCCCGGTGGCTGGTGGCTGCGCACTGCCCATGAGCAGCTACTGGAGACAGTCAAGGGTGAGCCCCTCGCGGGTGGCATCAGGTGCTGCTCTGGGACCTGGGCTGAAGGCTCTGCCAGGGCTTTAAATAGCTGCCCCGGTTACGCGGCCAGCAGCGCTCAGCTTCCAGTGCTCGGGCACCCTCCTGGGCTCTGGAGCAGGCACCAGCGACCCTGGGCGTTCCCTCTGAGCCGGCCCTCTAGCCTGCAGCCCGGAGGGCTCACAGGAGGACTGTGGCTCGTGGCCCTGCCGCTTCACCAGAGAAGGCTCCCGCGGCTTCACGAGGCCTCCAAAGCCAGCGACCACTCGGAGAGGCAGCCGCTCCGGGCTGAGGGCCGAGGCTCCCGGGGCCCCGCAGGGACCCTTCCTGCCGCCCCACCTGGGGCACCTCTCTGAGCCGGCTAGCTTCCCGGGAAGCCGCCGCCCCAGGAAGCTCTGCGTAAAGGCCGCAGTAATGAGCCACAGTTGCCAGAGTCGGGATCGCCGCGACGGCAGCAGCGAGGTCCATGTGCTTATTGTAAAATGGGGTGACAGCGCCCCTCCTCCCCTCCCGGGTGTGAAGAGGAGTCCACATCCACGAAGTGCTTCCCAAGGGACTCGGGACTCGATGGACGGTGTGCTCCCTCCCTCCCTCCCTGCCATGACACAGCCACCATTTTGTAATGTAGCTTCTTTCTCCCAAACCGCCTGGAAAGTGACGACGCTTCTCTCGGTGGGGACTCAGTGGGGGCAAGAGGAGGGGCCGGCTAACGGGGGCCCCGCCTCCCCGCTGCTCCAGCCCCAGGGCTAAAGAAGGCCACTTTCCCTTTAAATGCAAATTACCTCCCTCCCCGTTATTCCAGCCTCCCGGTTAAAGAAGGCCACTTTCCCTTTAAATGCAAATTATCTCCCGCCGGCTCGGCGGCCGCGAGCCGGGGTTCCCGGGGGGGGGGGAGTGGGGGGGGGGGCGGAGAAGTGCGCGGAGGGCGGGAGGGAGGAGGGTGCCGCCGGCCGCTTCGCTCGGACTCGGAGCCTCCAGGTCAGTGCCCGCGAGGGTGGGCGCGGGCTGGACGCCGAGTGAGCCGCGGGGCACCTGGCTGAGCTGGCGCGGGAGAGGACAGCGCGGGGCCGAGCCGGACCGAGCCCCAGACTGGGCCAAGCGGCGGCCGCGAGGGCTGACGCTGCCCCGGTCAGCGTCCTCCACGCCGCACCCGCCCGGCGCGGGCTGTGGGTCCCAATGCCACTCCCCGCCGCCCCCGGCCCGGACCGCGGCCGCAGGCTGGGGGGGGCCGCCGGGGGGAGGAGGGCCCGGCAGACCGGACTCTCGCGGGGCAGTCGGCGGCCGGGCAGTGCCAGCCACGGCCCAGCCATGGGGGTGGGGGCGGGGGGGGACCCGGCAGCCAGCTGCGACCCTCCCCACGCGCCACCCTGGCCGCGGCCGCCGCTCGCGCTCTCGGGCGGCAGCAGGCAGCGCGTCCCAGGCAACTCCAGGGAGTGGCCCGGTGTTTGCACTTGGAGGGCTCAACCCCTCCCTCGGGCCTGGGGGACGGCGCGAAGACGAGACCTACTTTCTGGCATCTCTCGCCTCCAGCGCCGCCCCTCCCCGTCCATTACCAATGCTTCCACCCCGCTCATCTCCTGGTGGCCACAGCTGGAGACCAGGCTCCCAGGAACCCTCAGCAGACCTGGGCACTTGCCCCGCTGCCGGCGTCTCCCCGTCTGCCCCAGACGGGGCGGGCCCTCTCATCCTCATCAGCCCAGGAGAAGCCGCTCCAGCCATCCCTTTAGGAATGAGTTCCCGAACGGTTTAGCCTGTAGGACAGAACAGAGGGAGGTCTCCCACGTGGAATGTGCGTCTTTAGATACCCGCCAATCCTCAGCTGGCCACTTACCGCGCCACCCTGCCTCCCCTGCCAACCCCACCCTCTTGGCTCCAGGTAGCAGTAGCTGTAGCTGCAGGATCAGTGACTTCTGGTGGAGCCCTTCAGGCGGGCCTTAGGCTTCCTGCTAAGGCTGGAGGGCAGGGGCCCTGAACTGGGCCAGCTTGATGCTGTTGACGCAGCCACCCTATGTACTGACCAGAGCCCCACGGGAGCCTGGCCACCCTCCCAATTGCCCTGTGAGCCCATTGCCCCCCGCAGTGGACCCATCACCACACTGCCCCTCTGCTCTCCCCCCTGCATGAGGGCCTTTGCCAGGAGCAGGCTGGCATCTGACCTGCCCCCAGGGGACCACAAGAGAAGAACCAAGGTGCTGACAGTCATGAGGGGACAGTGAGAAGGCTCCAGGGCCCTCCAGAGCAGGGTTGACTTGACCTCCGTCTCCATGGGGCTGCCCCCTCTTAGGCTCTGAGGCCCGTGAAGCGCACCCAATGGAGGACAAGAAGAAGAAGAGGAGTCCCAAGCCCTGCCTGACCCAAACAGCCCCGGCCCCCGGCCCCTTACGCAGGGTCCCTGTGCCCACCAGTCACAGTGGCTCCTTGGCCCTGGGACTCCCTCACCTGCCATCTCCCAAGCAGCGGGCCAAGTTCAAGAGGTGAGTATAGGAGTGGAGGAGGGACCCCAGGCCTCTGCGAGGTCCTGAGGGGTAGAAGGCCAGGAGAGGCGGCAATGACCAATGAGGGAGCGTCGACACTTTCCCGGGGTGGGTGCCAGCCAGAAGCATGTCCCAGGGAACCAGGCCCTGTCCTACAGCCGAGACCGTGAGAGGAGGCACCCCAGAGAAGGGAGAGCAGCTTCAGCTTCGGAGACGAGTGGGCAGGCAAGGGAAGGAGGCCGACTCCAGACCTGAGAGGCCCACCCTCCTGTGGTGAGCAGGGAAGAGAGAGAGGACCGCTGGGGCTCCGGAACCACAGGCTTCCGTGCCCCTGGAGTGTCGGGGTCAGGGCACGGGGAGGGGAAGCCTCACTGTCCCATTTGAGTGCTCTGGGAAGGTTTTTGTTTTCAGTCATTAGGAATTTGCATCCAGCACTATAAGGTGTCCGTGTTTGTTTTCCACTTAAGACAGTGTGCATCTGACGATGACCAGCAGCGGAGGTGGGGAGGGAAAAGGCTAGGTGATAATCCTGGAGAGGCCAGCCCAGGGTAAAAGGATCTTCAAGGTTAGCCAGAGGGCAGCAGCGGAGAACCCTGCTCAGGGTTTCAGTAGAAGGGGGACAGGGAGAGATGTTTGCAAGGTGACTGAACCTAGGGGTCATGTTGGCACAAATAGGTAAGCACCCAGCCGCCAACCAGAAGTTGGTCGTTTGAATCCACCAGAGGCTGTCTGGGAGAGAAGGTCCAGCAGTCTGTCTTCAAACCCTGTGAGGCGGGTCCACTCAGTTCTATCTTAAGACTGGGAGCCAGACCCATGTGGCTCACACAGACAGAACGGGATCTCAAGAGGCAGTGCGCAGTGTGACTCATTTCTGCCACTGTCCTGATTGTATGCTTCCCCCCTTACGTGTACACTTAGAGCTTCCCGTGTGAGCTGGAGCATGTCACGCCCTGGGGACACGACACCAGTGGGCCAGTTGTTGAGGACAAAGGGACAGGAGAAAGGAAATGGGACCTGGACCTTTGCATCTTTACCTGTGAGGAGACTAGAGGTGCAGAGAGTGTGTCGGAGTACCGTGCCCGTCTCAGATCAGAGTGCGAAAGTTGATTGTAGAGATAATAGACTCCTTACAGGATTCCTGTGGGCCCTGTGGTCTAGTGATGCATTGGGCAGCTAGCCGCAAAGTCAGCAGTTCAAAACCGCCAGCCTCTCCACAGTGGCATGTTGGGTCCATCTGCTTCCATAAAGGGTTTTGGCCTCAGAAACTCACAGGGCCACGCAGCTCTCCCCTGTCCTCTGGGGCCGCTGTGAGTTGCCATCAGCTCCATGGCGGTGCTCGGTGTTACAGGCGTTCTGGGCTGAGTGGCTCACTGGCAGAGGCCTCTGGGAAGGAACAGACAGGCTGACCATCTGGAAACTAAGGGTCAAAGCCTTGATACACACACACACACACACACACACACACACACACACACACACACACCCCGTGGAGCAGCTCCACTGGACGCCACTCGGCTTTACTTGAAGGCAATGGCCTTGGTGGGCCCCAGGTGGTAACCGTCCATGATGGGGGGCGGCCTAGTGACTCCCCAGGTCTGCAGGAGTGTGAGGAGGGGCTCACACAGGAGACCCGGAAGCAGTGGTCTGCTTCTGGATATGCTGGGAGGTTCATCTGCAGAAAGAGACCTCTTGATTTCATCTACCTTCCCTTCTCCCTCCCTCCCTCCACCCAAGCTGGCGCCAGTGCAGGGCCAAGGCACACTTCCCCCATGGGGCTGGGTGGTGGGGCATGCATGAGTACCTGGGCAGGTGGCAGGAAAGACCTGGGGGTGCCTGGCTGGCCCAGCCTGTGATGATGGCCTTTCCTACCCTATCCAGGGTAGGCAAGGAGAAATGCCGCCCGGTGCTGTCTGGAGCTGGGGGTGGCTCGGCAGGCACCCCCCTGCAGCACTCTTTCCTGACGGAAGTGACGGACGTCTATGAGATGGAGGGGGGGCTCTTGAACCTGCTCAATGACTTCCACTCCGGCCGCCTGCAAGCCTTTGGTGAGTCCTGGCACTGGGACCCCAGGGTCTGCAGGGGGCTGGAGGGGCTGGTTTCTGGGGTGGTGTGGGGCCAGGGGCCTGTCCCCGCTCTCCGGGCTCAGACCAGGGCTGTGCAGGGAAGGAGTGTTCCTTCGAGCAGCTGGAGCACGTGCGGGAGATGCAGGAGAAGCTGGCCCGGCTGCACTTCAGCCTGGACGTGTGTGGGGACGAGGAGGACGAGGAGGACGAGGACGAGGAGGACGGGGGCACCCAGGGGCTTCCCGAGGAGCAGAAGAAGACCATGGCTGACCGCAACCTGGACCAGCTGCTCAGCAATGTGGGTCAGGGCTGGATGCTTCCAGGGTGACTCCTGGCCCCCCAGGGGGATGGGGGAAGGTGGTGCATGAAACCGAAGGCTTTGGGGCCCCCTGTCCCTTCTAGATCATAACCCCAGAGCACCTGGCTTTGACTTACTGCCCCTCCTGACAGAAACCTCCCTTTTTCTCTGTTGGCAGCTGGAAGATCTTAGTAATTCCATGTATCCTTTCCCAGGGAGCTGGTCGTCTGTCTCCTCTTCGCCATCACATGACACCCCTCTGTTAGTCAGCATGGGCATGGGGCACAGACTGCAGGGTGAGGAGTACAGAAGGAATTTCCCCAGTATGAGCGAGTAGGTCATTGCAGGGAATATGTTCTATATCACAAAAATTGAAACCTTTGCAAATTCCTTAGGAGGTGTCAATTCATGGCAAAGCATACCCGGTGTGCTAGTCATAGAGTAACTTTCTTGACTAGTTTTTTTTTTGGGGGGGGGGGGGGGGGGGGGGAGTAGGAGGCCCAGCCTTGCTCCTGGAGAGCTGCTGCTGGATTTGAACCACCAACCCACTGGGCTGCAGTCCCGCACTCAACCATTATGCCGCCGGGGCTCAGCCCTTTGACAAGTTTTAGACTGCTTTGCCTTCTAGTCCTTCGTCCGCAGCTCAGGCTCACGGCCCAGCACGCCCGAGACTGGGTTAGGGTCAGGGTTCGGGTTCGGCTGCGCAGATGCAGGTGGGCTGGAGGGAAGGGCGAGCCCAGGTGTCCCCATCCTTGACGGGCACAGACAGAAGCTGCATCTGGCCGAGAACGCGGAACCAGAGGAGCAGTCGGCTGCGTAGACGTGGGGCGCAGCCCGACCCCCCTCTTCATGCCCTCCAAACTGTGACTTTTTACTGACTCGGCAGTCGGCGGGTCGGCGGCCCCCCAGGTGCTACTCAAGGGAGGGGGGGCGAGACGGAATTAAATTTGAAAGCCAGCGAGCGACTCGGTGGTCTCCTGTCTCCTCTCTCTGCGCCTCGGCGTGGCCACAGCGTCCACGGTTCCAGCCCTGGGCGCCCCCCTTTTCCTGGGGAAGCCGCGCTCGGGTGGGGCTGGAATCCCGGGGGCGGCCCAGCGGGAGGAACCTGGGGCGGAAGCTTGCGATTGGAGGGTGGTTGCCGCGGAAACGGGGGCGGAGCCCCGCCGGCTACGGGGCGGCGCGGGGCTCATGACGCACTGCGCAGGCGTCGAGCCGGCCCCGGGACCGTTGTCGCCGGGATGGAGCTGGAGCCGTCGCTGCGGAAGCTGCCGGCTCTGCAGGTGCGGGGTGCAGAGGGCCGGGGCACCCTGTTTGCCCTCAGGAGAGCCCAGGCTGGGGCCTTCCCGTGTGCCAACCCCTGAAGATGCGGGGTGGGGGGGGATCCAACACACACAGCGCCCCGAAGGATCCTGGGGCTCCGCGACTTTCTCAGCCCCTGCGCCCACCACAGCCCCTGCGGGGGTCAGCGAAATGGCCGGAAGGGCCTTAGGGGGACCCAGGCACAGCACGACGTCACTTCTCCCCCCGGCCCGGAGCTCCTGCAGGACCTGCCGGGGCAAAGCTCAGGATGGCCCTCCCCTGCCCTGCCCACGGCTTCTTCCCCCTCCCTGTCTGCTAGGCCCGCGTCCGGGGTTTCCTGACCCGGCGCCAGTTCCAGAGGCTGCGCGCCGACTATGAGGCGACTGTACGGGAGATCGAGGGTGACCTGAGCACGGTGCGGTGGACTGAGGGCTGGATCCCCAGGCCCCAGTTTCTCCCCCAGGTAGTGCCCTCTCTGCCCGGGGGCAGGGGGGCAGGGAAGGCAAGGGAAGGGTGGAGCGCACCTAGAAGACGCATCACACTCCACTCGTGGCCACCACCCCAGCCCTCCTCTACCACCGGCTAGATGGAGGGGAGGGCAGGTCCGGCTCTCACACTTCTCCAACTGATTTGTCCCAAGGTAAAGCCCCGTCACACCTGGAAAGCAGGGGAGGGGGTGTCACACCCAGAGGGGAGCCACTTTCCACTCAAAGGGCCCGAAGAGGTGATGCTGAAGGAGTCAGAAGGGCGCCCAGCAAACACAGGACCGCTTCACTCTCCGGAAGTCTGCCCCCAGAAACCCAGCGCAGAGGAAGCTGGAGACTCACCAGCGGTGGGGAGCCCAGGTACCACCTCTCTGCTTCTGCTTCCTCATCTGAAAAGGGACAGGCTTTTGCCTATCCGTGGCATCCCCTTTCTTCCCTCCTCTTGGTTTTGGGCCTGGATGAGGATGAGGGTGTCGGGTTTGTCAGGCTAGGAGAGTGCCCCGTATTGACCCCTCATCTGCTGCTTCCTTCCCTCTCCCCACCCCGCCCCCCTCAGAAGCCACGGATCCAGCACTGCCCTGTAGCCGACTTGAGCTCCAGCGCCTCCGTAGCCACTTGGCCATGGAACTGCTGTGGCTGCAACAGGCCATCAATAGCCGGAAGGAGGTAGGCATGGCCTGAGAGCCCTCCCTGCCCATTCAGGGTCAAGGGGGCTGGAGGAGGGAGGCTTGCTGCCATTACTGAGCAGGCGTGCCTGGTCTGGTGTCTCTCTGTGCTCTCTCCCAACAGTACCTTGTTCTCAAACAAACCCTGAGCTCGAAAGAGGAAGGCCAGTGCCGAAATGGGCTTTGTGTGTGCCCAGGCCACATGGAACAGGCCCACACGCAATCAAGCTCCCCACTGGAGGGCCACTCCTACCGGGACAGGACCACCGGAGAGCGGGAGCACGGGGATGACTCCTGCTGGAAGGACAAGCCACAACCCCACAAATCCCCAGATAAAACCACCACGGGGGCCGAGCGCAGGGCACGGTGCCACGGGAAGGCTGGACCACAGCTGCCTACCCCATCTGACCATCCGACCACGGGGGACACGCTCACCCAAGAGCCAAGCCACGGAGAACTGACCTCTAGAGGGCCCTGCCTGCTGCTGATGACGCACTTGGAGGACCAGATCCCCGGAGGTCTCAAGCCCAGAGGCCAGTGTTCAGAGGAAGCCAGGGGGACGCTGCTCAAACTCTCTGGGGACACGGTGAATAAGAACTTGTCTCCCAGAGGGCCGGCGTGCCCGGAGTCTGGTGGCCAGAGAGCTGGACCAGGAGCATCAGCCCTCCCGAAGGACCACGTCATCTGGGAGGGGACCCTGGCAGGGGCAGCACGTGGTGGCCAGCATCTCAAGACAAAGCCACCCAAGGGCCAGACCTCCAGGGATGGAACTTCCACAGATGAACCCTCCAGTGAGTCAAGCCACAAAGGGTGGACAAGCCAGAGGACTGTCCTGTGGAGATCAAGGTCACCTGAGTACCTGTCAGCCGCAGGAGAGGGCCACTGGAGGGGCTAGGCCCTGGGGGCCCGGGGAGGACCAGATTCCGGGGATGCTAGCAAAGCGTGAGGAGTGAGAGGACTGCCTTCCTGCCCCTGGCCTTCGGTGGCTAGAGGAGCTGGAGTCAGTGTGGGAGGAGGAGGGAGGGTAGCCTTTTGATGGGGGGGGAGGGGGGCGACTGACGGAAAATAAAGCTTTTTCTTAGACTCTGAGCCCGCTTGCCGCCCTCCTGTCCCCACATCTTCCTGTGCACGTCCTGCTGCCGTGAGGCCTCTCCCCCTGTGCCTGTTGAGAGCAATGGCCGGATGCATACCTGGTCCCCCTCAGGGACGCGGTCCCCAAGACCAGGATTGGACACACACACACCACCCTGGCCCCTGTGTTGGGACATCTGTGGCAGTGTGACCTGGCCTGCTGCTCTCACTCTGACTGGGGGTCCTGGGGCTTTCTGCCTGCCTCAAGCACGGACGAAGCCCCCCACACACCCCCTCTCAGCTGCCGGCTGAGGTGGCTCACGCTAAGGGACAAGCGGGCTGGGAGACACCCTGAGGACAGATGGGTGCTCCAGTCCAAGGCTCTCTACCTTCTGATGAGGGAGCTGGCCTCCACCTCTGCCTGGCACCGCTCCCAGTCCCACTTAGTTCCCAGGCAACAGCTCTGTGTCTCTGGCTGAGACAGTGGGAGCCCTGAGGGAGGGGTGTACAAGGGGTTCCGTGTCCAGACCACCAGCTGCTGCTGACTGGGGCTGCTTCCTCACCCTGGGGACCTGGGTGAGGAGACACCAGCCGTGCAGGCCCCTCTGCCACCCTGTCACGCCCCCCGGGTGGCTGACAGGGCAGGGCCGCAGGACGGAGGGCTGTGTGTGGCTGCTGGCTCGGCGTGGTTCCGAGCTCAGCCCTTCGTGCCCCTGTTCTCCCGAAACGCACCCCACCGTGACAGTGGTGCTTCCACCAGACAGCGAAGTGAAGCAGCTGAGCCTTGTGCAATCCAGTGTCTGTCTCATCATGGGTGTCTGCCCGTCACGTCCTGGGAGGGGAATATTATCCCTCCAGGGAAATTCCCTCCCAAAAGCTTGGCGGGGTTGGGGACCCTGCCACCATCACCATCCTCGCTTCCCTCCGGCTGTGCGTACCCATCCCTGCTCTCCTGCCCAGCAGCCCAGCGGGGTCGGAGGTCAGGTGTTTGGTTGTCAACGTCAGGGTCAGAAGTTCAAAACCACCTACCACTCCCCAAAATTGCTGCAGTCTTGGAAACCCACCCGGAAGCTCTGTTCTGTTCTCTGGGGCCACCGGGTCAAAACAGGCTCCAGGGCCATGAGTTTGGCCGCTCCCCTTGCAGTCCTCTTGCCTCAGCAAGGTAGGGCTGGCTCTCCGAGGGGGAGGGGAGGGAAGAATCTGAATATTTGAGCTTCAACCCCAGCGGGCCTCCCAGCCCCGCCCTCCACACTCCATGTAGCAGGTTGAGTGATTCAGAATCTGGCCTGTCATTTCCGTGGGCTCTTGGCTAAGGTACTTCTCAGAAGCTCAGGCAAAAAGGAGATGACCCAGCTGTCTCCAGAATGTGGCGTACTCGGGATAGACAGCAACCTGTGGGACCTTGTTCCCCAGCCTTGGGCCTGGTGGTATGTACCTGAGCCCAGGTGATGCGCAGCCAGACCCAGGGCTCCAAAGCAGGCCGGTTTAAAAGCCAGCCTGTGGTCAGCTTGAGATGGCAGGCTGTGCCAATGGGCAGGGAGCCCTGCTGAGCCCAGCCCCAGCCCCATCTGTTTTCAGCTGGTCGCCCCAGGGAGAAGGCTCCAGGCAGGAAGACCACCAGGGTGTCCTGGGAGACTGTCCCAGCTCTTGTCTTCCCACCCTGCGGAGTGCCACAATTTGATCTGGGAAGCCAGGGGCCCTGGGCTGGCCTCAGCTCCGTGAGGGGGAGTCCCCTGCACTTCGAGAAGCAGCTCTTGCTCTTGGCGGGTACCAGGGTTAAGAGTAGCTGGTACGGTGGCTTCTCCAGAGGGCACATGCTTGCTTGTGCTGTACGTCGCCGCCCAGACACCCGCCCTGCTGGCTGAGCCACCCCTGACCGGCTTTCGAGATGTTCACAGGAAGCCCGTCTGTCTCCTACGGGGCTGCTGGTGGTTTGAACTGCCGATCCTGCGGAGAGCAGCCCGACACGTAACCACTTCCCACCAGGGCTCCTCGTGCTCTGTCTAGAAAGAGGCTTCCATCAAGAACAGCTGGTGAACCAGGAGGCAGGGTGAGGGGCAAAGGCAGCAAGTAGGGGCACAGACTGGTGGCTGGCACCTCCAAGGGAGATCAAGGAAGCAGAGGCTGAGGGGCCCATGCCAAGAAAGCAAGCGTTATGAGAATGATGGGGTGCTTGACACACAATGGACTTATGGATGGATTGTGAT
>PVJH01040482.1:0-15642 GCA_004026705.1 Nesogale talazaci
TCTGTCGAGGAGGTTTTATCTCGGTTCTTTGCTTCACACGCAGTAAGAATTCACGCCAAAGCCTGTTGCATAATCCACGTGAGTTTTTATGAAGAACAGGACACATTTCAGGTTCTACAGTCTCAAAAGGGTACATACTATTTCTGGGAAGCATGCCAAGCCGCATTCACAACTAGGCATGAATAACCACGTGAAAAAGAGCACCCACACATGTGGAACTGGGAGAGGTTCTGGGAGGTCAAAAGCCCAAGAACCCTAGAGGTTAGAGGCTGCGGGCACTCCACAGGCCCAAGTCGCGGAGGGAGACCCTCACTCTCTGCCTGCTTCTGACCAGGAGCAGGGTAAGGGAGAGCTAGACCTTCCTACATCCAGGATATTTCAAACCTCTGGCTGAGGAGGGAGACGTGGCTGATGGTATTGGTTGACCACACTGACTGAGTTAGGTCCACTTGTGTGAGGTACCTAAGGTGAGTGTATCCAAGATAAAGGTTTTACCTGGACCTAGGTGGCTTGCGTCTGTGTTTACTCAGTTTGGGATCTTGATAGATTGTTCAATAGTTGCCTGGTTTCTTTCCAATCTCTCTGTCGGAGGCTTTGCTAGCATGGGAGGGACAACCCCCTGCCGCTAAATCCAGCTACCTATGTGCACTTGCCAAGGAAGCACTGCATGGGTGATGGGGCAGTAGCTGTTCAACATCAGAATCCTCCTCTTCCCGACTCAGGACCCAGCTTTGAGGCCAGGTCAGTGTGTCTCTTGCACAGCCACCCCTCCTCTAGCAGTGGAGGTTTCTTATCATGCTGACTGGGTTTCAGTGACATTCTAGACTACAAAAGACCAGGAAGAAAGGCCTGGCAAACAACTTCAGCCATTCTGAGAAAATCCTCTGGAACCTACGGGTTTGACCCCATCCCATCATAGGGATGACACCGGTCTGAGGGGTGTTTTGCTCCATTGTACATATTGTGGACATCGTTTGACTCATAAGACCCTGTGTATTACAGTGCGGAACCCTGCCTGGTCCTAAGCCGTGCTTACAATTGTTCCTGCACTTGAATTCATTGATGCAGCCACTGGCTCAATCCATCTCCTTGAGGGCCTTCATCTTTTTCACTGCCCCTCTATTTTAGCAAGCATGATGTCCTTCTCCAGGGACTAGTCTCTCCTGACAACATAACCAAAGTATATGAGATGAAGTTTTTTCACACTTGCCTCTAGGGATCACTGTGATTGTACTTCTTCCCAGATAGATTTGTTTCTTCGTTAGGTAGTTCATGGTACTTTAGATATTCTTCACCAGAGCCATAATTCAAATGCATCGATTCTTCTTTGATGTCCTTTATTCAATGTCCAACTTTCATGTGCAAATGAGGCAATTGAAAACACCGGTGGCTTGGGTCAAGCACACTTTAGTCCTCAAAGTAACCCCTCTGCTTTTCAACTCATTAAAGAGGTCTTGTGTGGCAGATTTACCCAATGCAGGGTTTCTTTTGATCTCCTGACTGCTACTTCCATAACCATTGATTGCAGATCCAAGCAAGGCAAAATCCTTGACAGCTTCAACTTTTTCTCCATTTGTCCTTCACTTGTGAGGATTTTAGTCTTCTTTTTTTTGGTGTGGCATCACTACCCTCTGTTGGGAGTGGGAGGCCCAGTCTTGCTCCTGGAGAGCCGCTGCTGGATTTGAAACACCAAGCCAGTGGGCCGTGGTCCCGCACTCAACCACTATGCCACCGGGACTCAATCCCAATTTTAGTCTTCTTTACATCGAGTTTTAGTCCATACCAAAGGCTGCAATCCTTCATCTTCATTGGTAAATACATCAGGTCCCCCTCACTTTCAGCAAGCAGGGTTGTGTTATCTACATATCGCAGATTGTTAATAAGCCTTCTTCCAGTCCCGATGCCGCATTCTTCATCATGTAACCCAGCTTCTCTGATGATGGGGTCATTGTTCATGGGGTCCCTTACATCAGGATCCTCCTCAAAGACAGTTATGACAAGATCAGGATGGTCCTCTTCTCGTCTATTTCATCTCTAGAATTTATCTAATTACGTTAAGTAGAATAAGCTTTGATTCTTCTAAATACACTTGTTTTCAAAATAACTCCTGCACCGTTCACCCATTTATTTTTCCTATAAATACAAAATCAACATGTCCAGGTTTCAAAACAACATCAATGAAAACCCTGTGACTCCTAGGTGATGGGTTATGCTGCATTTACAAGTTGTCCTTGGAGTGCAGCGCCCCTCCTTTGTGGAGGAATGGGTAGTAAATTGGTTCAGACAAAAGCTGCCTCTTTTTAAAAATGCTTTCATTGCTACTGCCCGTTAGTACAGTAATTTTGTTTATGCCTTGAGCTACTAACTACTAGATCAGCAGTTTGAAAGCGCCAGCCACTCCTAGGGAGAAAGACAGGACTTTCTATCCCCATAAAGAGTTACAGTCTTGGAAACTCACAGGGGAAGCTCTACCCCAAAATATAGCAAGACTCACAAATCCAAGACATTTCCTTGATGATACAGAGTTGTACAATGTTGACACTGTCGATAGTGGTGAGAACTCCATGCCTGGTAGGTTCTGGATCATCTGGCTTAGACCCGGGCATGATGAGGGTGTTTCTAAGTCAGAAACATGTTAAGAGTTATCTTCATGATCCTGTTTTTTGGTTTGCTTCATGGGAACCTCTCCCTGCTTCCCACGTCTGCCTGTCTTCTCTAGCAAATTCATCAGCATTTGAGTTTGTGTTTTCAAGCAAATGAAGTGTCTGATTTAGTCCAGAAGAAAAACTCCAAGTAATCCTGTCACAGTAAAAATTTTGAGGGTATCTCTTCTTTCTCTTCCTCTTAATTTCTCGTTTCTTCATCATTTCTTTCCTTTTCAAATCCATTAAGCCCTGACAAGTCAATCCCTCATCTTTGAGATCTGTGAGCTGTGCCACATTGTGATAGGTAGTTCAGTCTTATCAGATGGACAATTTTTTAAAATGATGCCTCCCATCATATCATCCTGGTCAGATGCTTGGAGCATGTTCACATAACTCAGAAATTTTTCCTCACTTACATCATTCTTCCAGGAAGATGTCCCAACAATGCCATGTACTCCAAAACAAAATAAAAACAGACATTCTTCATAGCTTGAGTTTATCTTGATTGGGAGCCTACCATGTTGTCTTTGTTGTTTCAAGTGTTGAAAAGCAAGGATATTACTCTGAAGACTTAAGTGCACCTGACCTAAGCCATGGTATTTTTAGTTGGCTCATAGGCATGTGGAAGTTGGGCATTGAATAAGGAAGAAAAAGAATTGGTGCATTTTGAATTAGGGAAAATTAGAATATTGAATATTAGAATATTGAATATTGAAAGTTTCATGGACTACCAGAAAAACAAACAAACTGTCTTAGAAGTATAACCAGAAAAAAAAAAAAAGAAGTACAACCAGAATGCTCCTTTGTGGAAAGGAGGATAGGGAGGCAATGTTTTCTTTTCTTTTTTGGGGAGGGGGGCATCACTGCCCTCTGGTGGTTGTGGGCGCTACCTAGTACTGCTCCTGAAAGCCGCCGCTGGATTTGAACCACCAAGCCCGCGACCGCAGTCCTGCACTCAACCACGTAATGCCACCGGGGTTCAGCCGAGGCAATGTTTTCTATAGCTTATCATGATCCACACAGTTGAATGCCTTTGCATAGTCAGTAAAATGCAAGTAAACATTTTTCTGGTATTCTCTGCTTTCAACCAAGATCCAGCTGATAGTCACAATGATATCCCTTGTTCCACACCCACCTCTGAATCCCACTTGAACCTCAGACAGCTTCCTGTCAATATACTGCAAACAAACTGCTATATACTGCAAACAAAGCTCACTGCTCTAGAGTTGATGCCAACTCATGGTGACCTGAAAGGACAGGATACAACCACTCCCGTGACTTTCTGAGACTGTCACTGTTTAACGGGAGTAGAAAGCTGTGTCTTTCTTCTTAAGAGCGGCTGATGATTTTGAACTGCCAACCTTGAGGTTAGCAGCCCAACCCTAACCACCATGTTACCAGGACTCCTTTCAGTATAGATTGGCAACTGTTTTTGTTTTTTTAATAATCATCCGCAAAATTTGACTTCAACATGATAGTAATGAGACTGTTTGGATAATTTCTGCATTCTATTGGGTTACCGTTTAACAAAAGGGGTACAAATAGGGATATCTTCTAGTCACTTGACCAGGTAGCTATCTTCCAACTTTCTTAGCATAGACTAGTGAATGCTTACACTGATTCATAAGCTTATTGAAACATTTCCATTGGAATTCCATTAAATTTCTGAATCCACACCTGTCCATGGACAATAGTATCAACAGGGTAGGGTGTTTTTTAAAGCCAAGTACTACTTTTTTCCCCGTTTATTATTATTTTTTAATCATTTTATTGCGAGCTCGTACAGCTCTAATCACAATCCATATATTCATTCATTCATTGTGCCAAGCACATTTGTACATTTGTTGCCGTAATCATTTTCAAAACATTTTCTATTTGAGTCCTTGGTATCTGCTCCTCATTTCCCCCCCTCCTCCCCCCACCCTCCCTCATGAACCCTTGATAATTTATGAATTGTTATTATTTTTCAGGTCTTATACCTACCGCTGTCTCCCTTCACCCACTTTTCTGTTGCCCTTGCCCCTGAGAGGATGTTATGTGTAGATTATTGTGGTTGTTCCCCCTTTCTTCCCTCGCCGTTCGCCTCCCCTCCTGGGTATTTCTATTCTCGTTATTGGTCCTGAGGGCTTTATCTATCCTGGGTCCCCTGCGTTTCCAGCTTTTATCTATCTATACCCATGTACCTTCTCTGGGTCTAGCCAGATTTGTAAGGTAGAATTGGGGTCATGATCATTGGAGGGGGGAGCATTAAAGAACTAAAGGAAAGTTGTATTTGAAGCCTTCTTTTAGCTGGTTCCTTGCAGGACAAGTCATGGAAGTTCAGAGAGGAAGAGGGCAGTCAGTGAAACCCTGTTCCAATGAAAACAAGATGTGTATTGTTTGAATGACTGGGGATCTTTTCATTCTAACAAGGCTGCTATCTTGACTTCAGTACAGCCAAAACTTGTAATAATATTAGATCAGTGATTCTCAACCTGCCTAATGCCTGGACCCTTAAAACAGCTCCTCATGTTGTAGTGACCACCCCCCCAACCATAAAATTATTCTCATTGCTACTTCATAACTGCAATTTTACCACTGTTATGAATCAGGCGACCCCTGTGAAAGGGTCGTTGGACCCCTAAAGGTGTCATGACCCACAGGTTGAGAACTGCTGTATTAGATTCGTGATGATCATCAGCTGTCATGTGGGGACCTCTGCTGTAGTTCTCACTTACATATCCGATGGGCAGAAAGTCTCTTTTATTCTCTTTTATCACACTGTCCTATTGGATGTAGTAGACTGTTGCCATGGCCTGAGCATGCTCCTGGGGTCTAGTTTGGGGGTGGACTTTTTGATTCACAGCCCATGAAATCGAGCCACTCTCAATTTGCCTGTTGGGGTCTCCAGAGTTTCCTTGCGGTTTAAAATATGATGGCTGCATGAGCGATGCAAAAAGCATGAGTTGTTATTATTCATTGTTAATGCATCTATCTGTTTACCCATTGGCACCATCATCCATCTGTCCCACCAACCTGTCCACGCACCTGCCAACTTGTCCATGCACCCATCCGTCTTTCATCACCTTTGTCACCCACCCAGCTAGCCCTCCCTTCTTCCCCCCTTCTGGTCATTGGTTGCCTATTGGTTGCGATTCTGACCTGCTACTTTACCAAGCAGGATGTCCGTTTCTAGGGACTGGTCCAAAGTGAGCGAGGCTAAGCCTGGCCATCCTTGCGTCTAAGGAGCACTCTGGCTGTACTTCTTCCAAGACAGATGTGCTTGAGTCCAGGATCCTTTCAGTATGCTTCCCCAGTACCACAATTCAAGTCCATTGCTTCTTTTTTGGTCTTCTTTATTCAATGTCCGATGTGCCCCTACATTTGAGGGAATTGAGAAAACATGATGTGAGGCTGGCACACCTTTGTCTTCAAAGTAGCATCCTTGCTTTTCAAAAGGTCTGTGCAGCAGATTTACCCAATGTCACATATCGTTTCATCTCTGGACTGCTGCTTCCCATGAGCATTGATTGTGGATCCAAGCAAGTTGAAATCCTAGACATCTTCAGTCTTTTCTTCATTTATCATGATGTGACTTATTGGTCCAGTTGTGATTGTTTTGATTTTCTTTTTCTTTTTTTAAATCATTTTATTGGGGCTTCTTACAGCTCTTTTTCATGGGGGGGGGGGGGTAGGCATCACTGCCCTCTGGTGGTGGGAGTAGGAGGCCCAGCTTTGCTACTGGATTTGAACTTCCAACCCAGTGGGCCGCAGTCCCGCACACAACCACTAAGCCACCGGGGCTCAGCCCCATTCTGATTTTCTTGACATTGATGGCTACAATCCATGATCTTCATTCATTAGCAAGGTCTTCAAGCACTTTTGTTTTTAGCAACCATCATTGTGTCAGCTACCCATACAGAAAACTTCCAGACCCAGTCCTGCTTCCACTCTGGCCAGTTACTAACAGTCACTGTGGATCAAGAGTTCCCATTATCACCTGTGGTTGCCTTAGGAAGTCATCTGCTTCCCTAAACTCCTAGAGACTGACCGACAGCTTCCATCCCTCAACTCCTCTGCCCGAATCTGCTTACCTGATTCCTTGAGGCCAAGATGCTTTCTCCAGACTCCCAGCCCCTTGGCTGAGCACCGTCTGGCTGGACCTCTGTGGAGTTACATCTCTTGATTCTCACTGGTTATAAGGTGGTCACTGCTTAGACTCTAGACCCTAGAGAGAAGCTCTAGAGGCCTGGCCCTGCCTTTTGTGAAGTCCACTGTGATGTTAAAGGACCTGAATTCACCACCTCGCTGAGACACTGTGGATGAAACTCCCAGACAGCCATTGTTGTTCTTGTTGTTCGATCAAGTAGGTTCCAATCCATAGTGATCTAAGGTACCACAGAATGAAACACTATTAGGACTAGAGCCAGCCTCACAATTCTTCCTGTGCTTGACCCCATTGATGCAGCTGTTGTGTCAGCCCATTTCATTGAGGGATTTCCTCTTGTTCATTGCTCCACAGCTTTACCAAATATAATGTCTTTCTCCAGAGACTGGTCCCTCCCGAAAACATATCAGAAGTCTTTCTATCCTTGTCTCTAAGCTGTGACCATGCTTCTTCTAAGGCAGATTGGTTTGTCCTTTGAGCAGTCCTTTCAATATTCTTCCCTTGCATCACAGTTCAAATGCATTGATTCTTCTTCAGTCTTCCTTATTCAGTGTTCAAATTTCACATGCATATGAAGTCATTGAAATGGCGTGGGTCAGGCACACCTTAGTCCTCAAAGTAGCATTCTTGTTTTTCAATACTCAAAGGAAATACTGTGCAGCATAAGTGTTTCAACAAGCTGATCCTGCACTGAAAGCCCTTACGTGTGTATGCCAGGAAATTTGGAAGACAACAACTTGCTGACTGGATGAGACCCATATTTGTACCCATTCCAGAGAAAGGTGACCCAATAGAATGATCAAATTATAGAACACTATCATCAATATCACATGCAAATAAAATTGTGTTAAAAATTATTAAACAAGTTTTAGCAGTATATTGACAGGTTGCTGTTAGAGGTTCAGGCCAGATTCAGAAGAGGACATGGAGCCAAGGCTCTCATTGCTGTTATCAGATGGATTTTGGCTCAAAGCAGAGAACACCAGAAAGATTTTTACTAGTGCTTTATTGACTATGCCAAGGCATTTGACTCTGTGGATCTTAATAAACTATGGACCCCTTTGAGGAGAATAGGAATTCCAGAATACTTAATTCTGCTTATGTGGAACTTGTACATGGATCAAGAGGCAGATTTGTGAACAGGACAGAACAAGGGAATACTGCATGGCTTAAAATCAGGAAAGGTGTGCAACAGTGTTGTATCCTCCAACCATATTCATTCAGTCTGTATGTGGAGCAAATCATCAAAGAAACTGGACTATAAGAAGGATGTGACATCAGGATTGGAGGAAGGCTTATTAACAATCCTTGATATGTAGCTGGCACAATGTTGCTTGCTGAAAGTGAGGAGGACTTTATGATTTGCTGATGAAAATCAAGGATTGTAGCCTTCAGTGTGGGTTACAATTCAATGTAAAGAAGATCGAGATCCTCACAGTAGGACCATAAGTAATATCATGATAAAAGCAGACGAGGTTAAAGTTGTCAAGGACTTGGTCTTGACTGTATTCACAAGACTCCATTGTAAGTAAGTTGGGTCGAACACATATGACCCATCAGAAAACTCATAGGACTCCTCTTCTGGATGTAGTCCTCTATCAAAATAATAAACAGCATCTCCATTATGTGTTTTTGGCATTCACTCTTCTCTGTTCAACTTGTTGACATTAGGTTAATTGCTCCTGTAACTGCCTCCAAAATTGTATTCTTATCCTTAGTGATTGTTAATAGTGGTTGAATCAGACGGTATTCTCTCACATGCTATTTGACCCACTTTTTTCCTCCCTACCTGTGTCTTCATGATCTTCAGATCTGTGTTGAAGCCTTTCTCCCCTTTTATAATCACAATGATGAGGAGCATACTTTTTATTGCATGTGTTATTGGAGGTACATGCGATGCAGGTGTCATAACTAGAGGAAGTTGTACAACTCGGCTTCAGATTGACAACAGATGCTTCCTGTGGTATGAAGTGCCGAGTAAGCTCATGCTATGCTCCTTGCCATCAAGTCAGTGGCCACTCCCAGTGACCCTACAGGACAGGGTAGAACTGGCCCTGTGGCTTTCCAAAGCTGAAACTTGTTACAGGGCTAGAAAGCCCTGTGTCGTGCGATAGGCGAAAATCAAGTTGAGGATGATGAGACTTCTTCATCTCACATACTTTGGACCTGTTATCAGGAGAAACCAACCCCTAGAAAGCCACATCATCCTTGGTAAAGGAGAGGGCGAGTGAGAAAGAAGCCTCTCTAAAAGGCTGACATGGTGATCTTTTTGTTTGTTTGTTTGTTTGGGGGGGGGGCATCACTGCTCTCCGGTGGTGGGAGTAGGAGGCCCAGCCCCACTGCTGGAATTGAACCTCCATCCCAGTGGGCCGCAGTCCCACGCATAACCACTACGCCACCGGGGCTCAGCCCAACATGGTGATCTTAACAATGTGCACAAACAAAAGGAAAATGTTGAGGATGAGGCAGGACCAGGGCATGTTTTGTTCCATAGGGTTACTGTGAGTCCAAACCTACTTGAGGGTATGTAACATTAACAATCATGTACTGCTAGTGCCAGTGTGGTAACCGTGATCATTAGAGCAATGATTTCATTGCCATGGTGGGAATTTATTCTTCTTTTGATATGTTTTTGCCTTGATCAAATGCTCCTTTTTTCCCCTCTATCCTGAATAGATTGTGAGTTGAAATAAACTAAATGACAGTTATTTTTTAACATTTATTTTAATTATCATAAAAGCTTCATACCCTTTCATCTTCCAGTACCACTTTTGAGAGTGTGTCCTAAGAGAAACATCCAGATTATGAAAAAAAGCTTTAATGCAAGCCCTTATTCTAAGCACCATGACTTGTCAGAATAAATACAAAAGACCGCATAAACTTCCCACAAGAAAGATGCAGAGTAATGAAATATGATGAGGAGCAATGGCGGAATTAGATGTGAGCCATAATCATGACATTTATGATGGTGAAAATATTATACTGTAAATGTAAGACTGAAGAAATAAAGTAAAATACATACCATCAACACAACTATGAAAATCAGAACCCTGAAAATATATAGAAGGGGGCTTTGAGAAGCTCATGGGGAAATTCCATTATCTTGTCATTCTGTTTTTCCACAAACTTTTTGAAACCCATATACACATACAAAAACCACCTGGCAGGATACAGGACAGGATGATAGAGCAGTTATTCTGTCGTTCTTTATGATAACCCCAGAAAACCCATGCAGCCATCTGTGTAGAATTTTAACTCTGTCTCCTAAAATAGCTCTTCCTTGCATTTTTTTCTTCTTAGCACTTACTACAATAAAGTAGAGGGACAGCAAAAAAGAGGAAGGTCCTCAGTGAGATAGACGGACACAGTGACTGCAATAATAAGCTCAGACATAAGAACCACTGTGAGGATGAGGCAGGACTGAGCAGTGTTTTCTTTCGGGTCTGTTTTAAGCATTCTCCACCTTCAAAGTTAGGCCAAGAGCCCTGGTGGGGTAGAGGGCTATGCCCTGGGCTGCTAACCTCAAAGTCAGCACTTTGACTCCCCAGGGGATAAAAAAGACGAGACTTTCTACTCCCATAAAGAAGTAAAGTCTCAGAAACCCACAGACGCCCTGTCCTGCCCTGGAGGGTTGCTGCGAGGCTACATCAACTCCGTGGCAGTGAATGTGAGACCCTCGGTGCCCACAACGGTATTTGGCAGGTAGTGATGGTCTGGTTGAATGAAAATTTGCTCAGTCCTGCCCCATCCTTACAAGGGTTAGGTAGGAGCCCATGGTTGTAGCCACTGTGTTGATCCATTTCAGTGAAGGTCTTCTCCCTTGTCTCTGTCCCTCTTTTTCCAAGTATGATGTCTTTCTCCAGGAACGGGTCTCCCCTGCTAACATGTCCAAAGCACAGGAGATGAAGTCTCACCATCCATCCTTCTAAGAAGCATTTTGGTTGCACTTCCCGCAAGACAGGTTTGTCTGTTTCTTTGGCAGTCCAGAGTACCTTCCCTATTTTTCTCCAGCACCATCATTCATATGCATCAGTTCACCTTCAAGCATCCATATTCATTGTTCAGCTAAGCATGCCTATGAGACAATTTATGCCATCAAGGCCGAGCCTCAGACACACCTCAGTCCTCAGTGTGACCCCTGACCCCCAGCTTGTTCTTGTGGAACAATTGATTGAAAGAACAAGTGGAAGATGGCGTTTGTTTCCTAAGGATGCTTTCTTTCTTCTTCCAAAGGTATCATTGGTAGCCAGATGATTTTTACAAGAAAAGTCTTCAACTGGAACTTTCTATTCCCACTAGCTCCAAAACTCTAGGGCAAGAGACCATCTGAGCTTGCAGCCAACACTGGGGACTGTTGTGTTGTGAAACGAAGTGTATGGTGTATGATTGGCATCATTTGCTGAGGTGTGATCATGCATACACACCTGGGGACCTGGACGTTGGTTGCTAATGACAGCTGTCATTTATAAATATTCAATAAGTATCCCCCTGGAACTATTCCTTCCTCTCTTCCAGTAGGGCGACTGCCCCTCCTCTGTGACTTTCTATTGTGGCCTGAACAATGAGACCAGCTTGACAGCGACTTTTCCTGAGACAGAATTAGATTTGTTCTATCAACAGTGAATGTTAGCAACAATAGCCCCACCTAAACTTCAAAACTTAAGGGAGAAATCCCTGTACCCATCCCCCACATATGTCCTCAACTATAAATATCTGCATATGCTTTATATATGCATGTTTAATATTCACTTTATATTTTGCTTCCTCTGTGTGGTCCAGTCAGCACACACCCATGTGTCTATGGTTCCGCAGGCATCTATTCATGAACATCTATTTTGTGCCACTGTGCAAAATACAGGGGACAGAACAGTGAACGAGGGAACGAGCTTTCTTTTTACTTAATATTTGGATTAACTGTGAAGGCAACAAACAACAATCAACCCTCTATGTTGATCAGTGCTTACGGGATCTTAGCCAAAGACTACATATCCCAGCCTCTCCTGTGGCTGGGTGTGGCCATGGAATTATGTTCAGGCCAATGGGAGGTGTTTGGTGATGATTGTAGGCCTACTGGAATGATACTCTGGATTTGGTTACAGATCATCCCACTAATTATAATATCCCAATATAGTGAGTCACATACTTTTTTTATAATATATAAAATTATATTTGGAAGTATCCTTATAAGTCAGAATTGACTGAATATTGTTGTTAGGTACCATTGAGTCATTTCCATAGTGACCCTAAGCACAGCAGAACGAAACACTGCTAAGTCTCCAGCATCCTCTTAATTGTTCCTATGCCTGAGCCCATTGTTGTTGCTACTGTGTCTGTCCGGCTCCGTTAGGGTCTTCCTCTTTTTCACTGCTCCTCTACCAAACACGATGTCTTTCTCCAGGGTCTCTGCTGACAATATGTCCAAAGAATTTAAGACAAAGTCTCACCCTTCTTTCCTTCCAGGAGCATTTTCTTCCCTGTCAGATTTGTTTGTTCTTTTGGAAGTCCAGGGTCCTTTCAGTATTTTTGGCACCATAATTCAAATACATTGATTCTCATGTGTATAAGAAAGAGCTTTGTATACAAGAACAATTGAATATTGAGAAAACATCCCAGCCCAGTTCAGATCAGGTCTTTAAGTCCAATATTAGCCCATATGTTCAAACCAGCCTGTAAATTCCTCTTAAGACTCATGCAACACATGCAATGACACCAAATATGTGAAGATCACAGGTCAGTGGGTGGAAAGTCTTGTGGATCCAGTGGTGGTGGAAGCATTGCGGTGCTGGCGTGGGCCTCCAAGTGACCCCTCCAGCACCAGGGCTCTGGCTGCATCAGGGTAGTTTCACCAGGTCCTTTGTCAGTAGTGTCTTGCATGGAGTGTGTGTGTCTCCCACCTCCAGTGAGCTATTTATTTCCTTAGTGCCACCAAATGAGGTCTTCCGCCTGCAACCTGGTTGACAGACTGAACTCTAACCCTTCACTCTTAAGCCTCAAATTGACAACAGATCATGTAACTGCCACAGTGATCTTCAGCAGAATTTCACTTGCCAATGGTATTAATGACACTTTTCTATAATTTGAGCGTTCTGTTTGGACACCTTTCTTTGGAGTGGGCATACATCTGGGTCTCTTCCAGTCAGTTGGACAAGTAGCTGTCTTACACATTTCCTGGCCCACGCGAATGAGTGCTTCCAGTGCTTCACTAACTTGTTGAAACAGTTTGATTGATATTCCATCAATTCCTGGAATCTTGTCACTTTTAATGCTTTTCGAGAAGCTTGAACTTAATTTCTTCCGGACTGTTAGTTGTTGCTCAGATGCTACTTCCTGAAATGGTGGAATGTCGACTAGTTCTTTTTAGTACAGTAGCACTGCATATTCTTTCCAACTTCTTTGGATGTTTCCTGCTTCCTTTAATATTTTGCCCATAGGATCTTTTTTTTTTTTTTTGGGGGGGGGGTGGAGGGGCATCACTGCCCTCTGATGGTTGTGCACCCGAGAGCCACTGCTGGATTTGAACCGCCAAGCCCGCGGGCTGCAGTCTTGCACTCAACCACTTACGCCACCAGGGCTCAGCCCGCCCATAGGATTTTTCAATGTTGCCACTGAGGCTTGAGTTTTTTCTTGAGTTCTTTTAATCTAAGATATACTGAGTGTTGTCTTCCTGTGAGGTTTTTTCATTGTCTTTGCACATTTCCTTATGATATTTTATTTTCTTCTAAAACTGCCATTTGAAATATTTTGTTAATCTCTGACTCCATCAGGTCTTTCATTTTCCTTAGCTACTGGGTGATGAAGAGCAAGTTTCAGAGTCTTTTCTGACATCCACTGTGATCTTTTCTTTCCTTCTTGTCTTTTAAATGACCTTTTACTTTCTTTATGATGATCTTGATGTCCCTCTGTCATTAGTGTTCAGTGCATCAAATTTGTTCCTGAAATTTATGTGGGATAGACGCAAGGTCATATTTTTGCTCTGTGGACTTGTTTCAACTTTCTTCCATTTTATCCTGAACTTACGTGAGCAATTGACCGTCTGTTCCACAGTCAGTCCCTGGTCTGGTTTTTGCTGCTGATAATGAGCCTCCCCATTGTCTCTTTCCACAGATGTAGTCATGTTGATTTCTGTACCTCCCATCTGGAGAAGTCCATGTGCATAGCCACAGATGGATGGCATTGGGGTTTTTTGTTGGAAGGATAGTGGTGGTGGTGGTGGTTGTGGTGGCGGGAGAATCAGGAGTCTGTGAAATACACACACAGTAAAACAGATTGAATCTCATAATTAATCATAGCCCTAACCTAAGAAAAATTAGTTCTTGTGCTCGCTTTGACTGCACATGTATTAAAATTATAATGATTCAGAAAAGGTTAGCATGGCCCCTGCGCAAGGATGACATGCAAATTCATGAAGTGTTGCATATTTTTAAGAAAGAAAGAAAAATTAGTTCTTATAACATAACCCTGGGCCTCTTCCTAAGCCGGAGGCCTGGCAAGAAAAGCCATGTTCAGTTCTAGCGTGAAGATTGTGAAGCCAAATGTCGAAAAGCTGGATGAATTTGTGTCTGGCATTTCTCAGGCTCTTCTTGAGCTGGTGATGAACTCGGATTTCAAAGCCCAGTTACAGGAGCTGAATATAACGGCCGCCAAGGAAATCGAAGTCGGTTGTGGTCGGAAAGCTATTATAATCTTTGTTCCTGTTCCTCAACTGAAATCTTTCCAGAAAATCCAAGTCCGGCTAGTTCGGGAACTGGAGGAAAAAATTCAGTGGAAAGCACGTTGTCTTTATTGCTCAGAGGAGAATTCTGCCTAAACCAACTCGGAAAAGCCGTACGAAGAATAAGCAAGTGTCCCAGGAGCCACACTTTGACAGCTGTGCACGATGCAATCCTTGAAGACTTGGTCTTCCCAAGTGAAATTGTGGGCAAGAGAACCCGTGTAAAGCTGGATGGCAGCAGACTTAAAAAGATTCATCTGGACAAAGCACAGCAGAACAATGTAGAACATAAGGTTGAAACCTTCTCTGCAGTTTATAAGAAGCTTATGGGCAAGGATGTTAATTTCGAGTTCCCAGAGTTTCAGTTGTAAAGAAAGATGACTGAATAAAATATTATTCCCCCCCCCAAAAAAAAACCATAGCCCTGCCGAACCCCAGTGGTGTAGTGGTTGTGTGCAGGACTGCAGCCCATTGGTTTGGCAGTTCAAATCCAGCAGCAGCTCTCAGGAGCAAGGCTGGGCCTCCTACTCCCACCAAAGGACAGTGATGCCAAAAAAAAACCCACCATATCCCTAAAAAAAAAAAATAGCCCTACTCAGTACTCACCTTCACGAAGAGATCACTGGGTGCTATAGCAAAGTGTAGTGAAGAAATCAAATGGTGTCCAGCTATCAAACAGAATAGTGTCTGGGGTCTTAAAGGCTTATCTTGAAACAGACAGCCACCTAAGTGAGGCACCAGCTGATTCAACATCGAAAAAACACACTTGCCTGTGTGATCCAAGGATTTAAGTAATCAGATCCATATCCAAAGGTGGGAACGGTATCAGAGCTTAAATTGTGAACTCCTGGTTTGTAAAAGACTATAGAGGGCAGTGGAAACCCAAAACACACTTGCATGGTGAATTAGATTTTTGAAGAAGCCCCTCTGATTATAGTCAAGGAATGTGAACAGTCTTGACTTTGTCAAGCCTGCAAACTTGACAAGCCTCTACGCTACCAGGGCTCCTTTGTTTAACTGCAAAGTGAAGAGTAAAATGAACCTATGAAACAAGCTTAGGTGAGATCCCAAGCATCCTGGGCTCCTTCTCAGAGCGGCTCTCCTAATTTCTTTAACCGCACAGTCATTAAGCAAGAACC
>PVJH01040483.1:0-15651 GCA_004026705.1 Nesogale talazaci
TGATTTCCAAGAGCTGGTTGTTCAGCAGCACACCGCCAGGCCTTTCTTCCGAGGCACCCAAACCCCCCAACCTCAAGGTGAGCAGTCAAGGGTTTAGCTATATGTGGCACCCAGAGATTCCAGGCCGAGGGGAGGAAACTTAGTGCCAGTGGTGGCCAGCATGACCACGTACCAGAACTGACTGTGTCCCAGGCACAGGCCTGCATCCTCCCAACCACCTCCGACAGCGGCTACCACCCCCAGCTCACAGCTAAGGAGAGGGGCCTGGCCAGCAGTCTTAGTCCGTGTCGTGTCGCAGTCCAAGCCCAGGGCGGGCGGGCTGACTGGAGTCCTTCCCGCTGCCGTGACCAGAGGGCAAGAATCGGAGGCAGAGGAGTTGGCCGTTTCCCCAACTTCTAACCACTCCCTGGCTAAGAGCGTCTCAGCAACTCCAACTAAAAAAGATGGAGGATCTATTTGGCTTCAGGCTCAGCTCAATCCAGGTGCTCAGTGACCTGGACTCAGTTCGCCTTTCCTCCATGTGGGCTTCTCCCACATGGTGGCGGAGTTGGCTCAGGCAGCTCAGACTTCTTATCTCTCACTGCCGCTGAGGAGGTCCCAGCTCACAGGGACCCGACAGGGCAGGCTAGAACTGCCCTTGTGGGCTCCCAAGGCCACAACTCTTTACCGGAATAGAAAGCCGCATCCCTTTCCCTCGGAGCAGTTGGTGGTTTCAAACTAATGATCAGCAGCCTACGTTATAACCACTACATCACCAGGCTCCTTGCATCCCAGCAGTCTTTATGCTCAACGGTTCCGATAAAAAGTCCCAGCTCAGGCTCCTTGACTGGCTGAGGCCCCACGACTGTCCCTGAGCCAATCCTGGGGCCAATCGAATGAAACCCTCTGATGCACCAGACAGCTGTCCCTTATGCACTCAGGGGTGCATAAGGGGTCAACTCCACTGAGCAATCTGGACCCTATGGGGGGGGGGGCGGATAAAAGCTGGAGGAAGGGGGAGGGTGCCTGGGTGGGTGGGGGCCTTGGGGTTTCTGATCATGTCCAGCCACTCAAGAGAAGACAGCTGGGTTCAGAGGCTTGGCGGGGGCAAGGGCAGGTGCAGGCTTATGCTCTTGCAGAGGAGAGGCTTCTGGTCACAAGTTTCAGGAAACGGAGGCAGGAAGATGTTGCTGTGGGGGCCTTCTGGGTCCCCCTGTGGGTTTTGTGGTCTGAGCGCCATCAGCCACCTTCCCAATCTGCCCCCTGCTCGCCTCCTCAGGCGTCTAAATATTTCTGTGCTGACGGCTTGGCTGCCGGCCTTCCAGCTGGGCCTGGGCAGGAGGTGGAAAAGAAGACCTTCAGACTGTGCTGGAGGGGGGGGGGGGGGAAGTGTCGAAGGAGACATCGCTCCCTGCTCCTCCCCACCTCACACCCCCACCCACCCCACCGCTCCGTCCAGACTCAGGCTTGCCCCCGAATCCCTGAGCTTCCAGATCCGAGCGGATCCAAAGGGGCAGCAGAAACAGGGACAATCAAGCTATTTTTCTGAACATGTTCATTTACCAACCTCCGGAAGATCACGTGAACAGCGGCAGCACTTGGGGACGCAAGCAGAGGAAATGACTGCACTATCTTATCAGCACAGGCTCCACCTTGGGTCTGGTTCCACCACCGGGGAGGGATCGCAGAGCCAGAGCCTGCTTCCTTCTGCTTTCCAGACGCCTGGAGAATCTGGGCAGGCGGGCCGTTGTTGGACAGCCTGTCCTGCGGGTGCTATACATCTACAGCCCCTCAGCCCAGGTTTGCATACCTCCGATGACAAGGCGTTCACTACCCTACAGTCACCCCTTCCCTAAGTCCATCGCTGGCGCTGGCAGGTTCAGGGTTGGACTGCTAACTGCAAGGCCGGTATTTCACACCCAGCAGCCGCCCCAAGGGAGACAGATGAGGCTGTCTGCTCCCCAAAAGATGGACAGCCCCGGAACCTGTGCACAGAGTTGCTCTACGGCGAGGGGAGCTCCCTGGCAGTGGGTGTGGGTTTGGGTTTGTGGTTGTTTCTAACCTGCTGGGATGTTTTCTATGGAGAACTGAAATCGGCTTCCTGGGAACTCCTTCCCCGTCCGCTGCACCTGAAGCCCACCCACAAGAGGTTACTTCCCTCTGCCTGGGAGAAGGGCCTTTGGGAGCCAAGGTCAGCCCTTGCCTCCACACCCACCTGCCTCTCCTTTTGGCTGTGCCTCTCTGCATGGACAGTCTGCCCCCTTCATCCAGGCCGGCCCTATGGACAAGCCCACCTACCTATGTCTCCCCACCCAGGGGTGCACCTGGCAGTCTCTGTTAACGCACCCCAGCAGAGAAAGGCCTCTACCCCTCTGGTTGATGTGTGTGTGTGTGTGTGTGTGTGTGTGTTTTCTAGCAGGTAGTGTGTATACAGTAAGGGACCCAGGCAAAGGCCCTTATCTCCAGCACTTGGGGTGGAGGCCCAGGGTGGCAGGCCAGGACTCCATCAGCTGCACTGCAGGAGCTGTTGGGTGGAGGAGGAACAGATTTGGACTTGGCTGGTGGGGGTGGGTGGGTGGGTGGGGGGTCTCCTCTCCATCTTTTGGATGCTGTCCTGGGGTCACACAGCCACATTGTCTGGCTCTGGCTCCCGTATGTCAAAGTACTTACAGACTGAGGGATCGTGTGCAGGGCACTCTCAGAAACTGACCTCCATTCTCTCTTCTCAAAAGTAGCCCCTGTCTGGGGGAAGGGAGACCCCTGGACGGGTAGTCACCGTAGTCACCACTGGATCCACTGAGGGGAACCCAGAGACCAGCCATGAGCTAGCAGGAGGGGGCACGTGGGCCCAGGGTGGAAAAACTTTTACCCCTGGAAAATTAGAGTCTGGGAAATCTGCAGAGGCAGTCCTAGAGGGTCCCTGTAAGTCGGCATCCACTCGAGGTCAGGGAGATTGGTCTCGGGTTTAGAGTGGGCTGTCCAAGGCCGAACGGGGTCAGGCGGCCCTGCGCGCCACGTGGGGCACACGGACGTGTCCTCACCTGGCTCCGGGCCCGCCCCCCTGTCCCCGGCAGAACCTCTTTGACAGCATCAAGAGTGAGCCCTTCTCCATCCCGGAGGACGACGGCAAAGACCTCACCCACACCTTCTTCAACCCCGACCGCGAGGGCTGGCTGCTGAAGCTCGGTGAGGGCGCCCGGCACGCGTGCGGGATGTCCACCCACGGGTTGAAAGAGGCGCACCCCGCCACACCCACTGACGCCAGTGTCTGCACACGCATGCGTGCGCCTGTGCTCTCACGCACATGCAGCCTGGGGGCGGAGTCAGGTGGCCCCAAGTCTCCCGCTTCCGCCCCCTGCTCAGCCCCGCCCAGCGTACGGGTCCTGGGGCGGGGCAGCTGGGGAGAGTGGGGCAGGGAGGTCTCCCTGGGACAGGCCCACGCACAAAGAGGGCAGAGGCAATTCCATCGCTCTTGGGGGCGGGGGGTGTGGGGGGCTGGACTGGCCGAGGAGGCTTGTGGAAGCTAACTTGTATTCAGGGTCGACCAAGCAAGCCCCTTGCTTTTCTGAGAAAGTCAACAACCAGAGAGGTTAGGAAACCTTCCCCAAGCCACACAGCCAGCAAGCGGGAGATGGTGGGGGTGGGGGTGGGGACGGGGGCCGGGTGCTCAAAGGAAGGGAGAGTGAACAGCAGGATGTGGCTGCGGTGGGCGATGTCTTGGGGTGGGAGGGCCTGCCCCGGCAGTGGGGCACAAGCCTTGCCCTACAAGGGAAGCTGGAGGTGGGTGCTGCAGGGGTGGGTGCTGCAGGGATGGGCGCTGGCTGTGGCTGCGCAGAGTCTCGCAGGTGAAATCTCAGGCCCAGGCCATCTGACACCCTCACCCTGCCGGCATGTCCTCTCCCAGTAACCGCTGTGGCAGAGGCAGCCCGGTCCAGGCAGTAGCCTTTGGAGGCAGGAGAGATTGTTGGAGCAGGGCCCTCTGGCTTGGGTGGGTCGCTTCTGGCACCTTCTGTATGCCTGGCACTGTGACAGTCCCGCCCAACGACCCTCGTGCCCATCTGAGCCCTCCCTCCTTCTATGCCCACATTCCTGTCCCTGACACCCCTGCAGACTTGCTGGCCACACTCTGGCCCCAGCCTTTTGCCCTCAGCCCAGCTCCCCACACCGAGTGTCTGTGCTCAGCTGTCTCCACCTCCCTCACCACAGCTGTGAAATGGGGCCTACAGCAACATGGCCGAGGTGCTCCAGTTTGATTCTCATCTCGCCCGTGGGTCCTCGGGCATCATTTAGCCTCTCTGGGTCTCAGTTTCCTCATCTGTCAAGTGTTAACAGTCCCCCTCCTCCTAGGAGGGGTTAGCAAGGCAATGAGCTTTTAGAACTTCTAGAACAGTGCCAGGCAGATGCAAGATGAACTCCTTACCACAACACCGGGCAGGGAGCCAGCCAGGGAATGGGCCCAGGGGTGATGGTGGTGGGAGGTACAGATATTAGGACATTGGTGTCCTGAGACCTGATCCCAGGGGAGTTTTGGAAGCTAGATTAGCTCAGGGGCGGCTGTGAAGGTTTCTGAGTAGGACAGAGGAGGGGCTTGAAGTTGGGGGTCCCTCTCCTCCAAGGAAGGGGGTACTGGTGGCTATGGGAGAGGGGCCTGGCTAACGTCTGCAGGGCTCTCACAGGGGGCCGAGTGAAGACGTGGAAAAGACGCTGGTTCATCCTGACTGACAGCTGCCTCTACTACTTTGAATTCACCACGGTGAGACGGCTGGGGGATGTCCCCTAACCCGGCCCCACCCCACCCAGCCCTTTCCCATCACAGCAGCCCACTGACCTCAGGTGGGGACCCCCGGAAATCATGAGTCCACCGCTGCGCCCATTTTACTGATGGGAGGCTGAGGGGAGGGCCAGACCTCGAGGCCAGGCCAGCGCTTAAAGTCAGAGTTCTCCCCCTCCCAAGGCTCCCGGGCTGCACAGAGGTGGGAAGGAGGGGCCCTCCTCCTTGGGTTTGGGGAGCCCCAGGACTTGGGGCCTCACCCTAAGCCTGCAGGCTCCTGACCCGGCCTCCCCTTCCCCCTGCAGGACAAGGAGCCCCGAGGGATCATACCCCTGGAGAACCTCTCTGTGCAGAAGGTGGATGACCCCAAGAAGCCGGTGGGTGTCAGGCTGGGTGCCGCCTGGGACCAGAGCTGCGAGGGGCAGGGCTTGGGAAGAACAAGCAGCCAGTGGCCCCCTCCTCTCCGACCCCTGCAGGACCACCCCCCCTTCCCCCCCACCACCCAGAGACCCATTTTCCCCGAAAGAGGAAGGGACAGAAGCTACAGCTGCACCACCCGCGCGGGGAGCATGCCAGGGGTGGGGAGAGGGGCTGGAGGCTCGCGGAGGGTGTGGTGACCACGCCCCTTCCACGCTGCCCCGCCCTCATCTGCATCCCGGCCCCGCCTCCCAGTTCTGCCTGGAGCTCTGCATTCCGGGCTGCCGGGGCCAGAAGATCAAGGCCTGCAAGACGGACGGCGACGGCAAGGTGGTGGAGGGGAAGCACGAGTCCTACCGGATCTCGGCCGCCAGCGCCGAGGAGCGGGACCAGTGGATCGAGGCCATCCGGTGAGGCCCTGGGCCGGCCCTGCTGCTCCTGAACTGCTGAAGGCTCCGCACAAGGGCGGGGTGGGGGGGCTGAGCTGGCCTGTCCCTCCCACCCGCACCCTGACATGGTTCCCGACGGAGGGCTGAGGTGCGGTGGCGCAGGGCGTGAACCGCAGAGGGTACCGGGAAGGGTTGCCTCGGCTACAGATGGAGGTCGGGTCTTGAGGTGAAGGACGGGGATGGGGTGAGGGGTGTGGCTAGACCAGTGGACAGGTCAGTGTGGGGACTGTCTCATCCTGACAGCCTGGGGTCAGGCAGGATGGTCGCCCTGGCAGAGTAGGGGGACTGGGCACTGCAGGCCCAGCTGTGTGGGGTTCATGCAGACCAGGAAGGGTGGGGCTGAGCAGGGCAGGCCAGGCAGGAAGGACCTGGGTTTAGGGAATAGGAGGGCAAGGCCTTGGTTGCCATGGTGATGAGCGGTGGGCAGGTGAGAAAGGCCGCGGCTGAGGGGCCAAGGGGGACCTCCTGGCACCACGGGCAGGTGGGGATGAGTAGACACGCCCCCTTCCTCCCAGTGGGGATCATGTCCCCCCTCTCGAGCCTGGATGCTACCCATAGGGGCAACGGGAAATGCCCCCCACACACACACGTAAAACAAACAGCCCAAACACCAAACTCCCTGCCATCCGGCCGACTGCCTCACAGCAACCCTGAAGGACGCGTGGGGCTGTCCCGAGGGTTTCTGCCACTCTTAACTCCATGTGGGAGTAGAAAGGCCGTCTTTTGCCCACGGAGTAGCTCGCGGTTTCGAACTGCCGACCTCATGGCTGGCAGCCAAATGGATAACCCACAGACCACCAGGTCTCCCCACTTAGGAAACCAGAAACCTAAAAGCAGACAACTAAACTCCCTGCCCTGGAGTCCAGGCAGACTCCTCGTGACCTACAGGACAGGGTGGTACGGCCCCTGTGGGTGTCTGAGACGGTCACTCTTTAAAGGAGTAGAGAGCCTCATCTGTCTCCCCTGGAGTAGCTGGTGGTTTTGAACCCCTAGCCTTATGGTTAGCATCCCAACAGTAACCACGGTGCCTCCAGAGGGGCGGGGCTTGCCCAGGGCCACACCCCATGGGTTGCAAGTCTGCTGGCCCCACCCCCTTCCTTCTGAGACTCACAGGCAGGGGTCCAGGGACCCTCTGGGGCAGAATTTCCCAGGCACTCAGCTCTGCCTGGAGGTTAATCCAGCTCTGGCCCTGCCCCCAGATTCTGGACTGGATTATGAGGCGGAACTCCTTGGCTCTCTCTCTCTCTCTCTGCCTCCCCCTGCAGCAGGGCAGGCCGGCCGCCCCTCTCCCCCAAATTCCAACGTGGTCCTGATGTCCTCTTTCCCCCCTCCTCCCCTTCCAGGGCCAGCATCACCCGAGTTCCCTTCTATGACCTCGTCTCTGCTCGGAAGAAGAAGATTGCCAGCAAGCGCTGACCCGCTGGGAGAGGCGGCATGGGGGGGCAGCAGTCTGAGAACCCTGAAATCGCCTCCCACCCCCAGGACACCCCTTCTTGGCATCACCATCCTCCCCTGGACTCCAGCTGACAGTGGGGCAGGAGATGGAGCTCAGGAAGGTGGGTGGGGAGCCCCTGGGGCTCTGTGTCTCAACAATGAGGCTCCCTTACCCGGTGCCCCAAATTCACTACAGCAAAAGGCATGGAAGCCAGTTCCAGAACCCGGGGTCCTGCCCTATCTCTGGGCCTCAGCTTCCTTATCTGTGACTTGGCTCCTTGCACCCTGAAGGGCTGCCTGTCCTTCTCAGGGGCCTAGAGGTCTCTGAGCAAGCTCTGTCCTTTGCGAGGCTACCTCCTTCAGCCAGGGCAGTGGTCTCTGGTTTGCCCTATCCCTGCCTGAGCAGGGTTCATCCTACAGAGTCCCCCAGTGGCACGGGATGTCCCCAGGCTTTCGGCCACATGAGAGGTTTGGACCAGAGACGGCTCAGCCCCTTGGAACTCGTGGGAGTCCCCAGTGGGAGGTGCGCTGGCCAGCCTCCTGCTCCCAGGACACCTTCCCTGGCAGGGGGCCAGGACTGCAATGGGCCTCCCCGCCTTCCCCAGGCGCTTCCCGGCTGGAGAGCCCGTGACCCGTGGTTGAAGGCTGCCAGGGAGTCCGAGGCAGAAGTGGAGTCAGGTCTGAGAACATCCATTTGAGGAAGAGGGGCAGCCAGGCCCCTGGAGGGAGCCGTGGACCGCACTCCCCACAGAGGGGACACCAGCCAGACGGGCGCTTCAATCAAGAGGCGGAGAGGGCAGCACTCTGTGGTCGGAGGCCATCAGGGGGGTGCTGCGTGGAAGGGGCAGCCCAGCAGGCAAGAGATGCTTTGCTCAAAGAGTCAACGTCTGAGCCAGAGTACCCCTACGGGACCCCTTCCCAGGACCCGGCAGCTGTGCGTGGCGGCCCCAACCAGCCCGTCTACAGCAAGCCCTCTGGAGTAGGGCTGACAGCCTGCCCAGGCTGGAGGAGGACTCCAGGAACAGGAAGCTCCTCAGAAGCGTTGGCCTCCAGGGAACCCCTGGAGGGAGATTCTCTGGCAGGGGAACTGTGAGGAGAGTTGCCTCTGCCCCACTGCCAGTCTGTGTGGGTGAGCAGGAGCCAGGTGGCTTCCCCAAGAGGAGCAGCAGCTCCACGGGCACCCACCCACAGCCACACACACACACACACACACACACACACACACACAGATGCATACATGTGCAAAGACGCACATAGACATCCACGTGCACACAGGTGCATACATAATGAACACCTGCACGGTGGAGACTGCCCAAGGATGGAATAACTACCTTGGGAGGTGGTGAGTTCCCCGTCTGCAGAGATGGACAAGCATCTGGTGAGGATACTGCCACCCCCGGTAAGGGTCTGGGTTGGCAGTTGCAGGAGGAGCCAGCAAAAGCCTTGCAGGAGACCTGAGGACTGCCACAGACCTCTCTCACTCTGGCCCCTGAAGGGGCAGCCAGGAATTGCAGAAGAAGCACTAGACTAGGAGTCAGGAGGTCAGAGGGCCCCACCTGCCTCTGGAACACACGGGCTGTGTGATCCTGGCCCCTTCCCTCCCCTTTCTGGTCCTTGGCCTCCTCCACGGGGGAGTGGGTGGACGTGGAGATGTTCAGAGGATGAGCAACTGTTTTAGAAACCATTCCGAGGCAAGAATAAAGCTCGATCTGACTCACGACTGGGACTCGGGCCTCCGCATGTCCAGGTCTGCCGCCCCTGACCTCAACCTGTACCCTCCCAAAGCCGGACAAGAGGGCCAGACTGGGACAGGCTACGCGCAAGAAATCTGCAGGAATGGGGGCCCAGGGACAGGGTTCCCGTGTGGGGCAAGGATGGGCGTGAGCTGGTTCTCCTAGCCCAGGGAAAGCCAGAAAGAACTCATCCAGAGATGGGAAAGGCTGCCATTTCAGGAGCAAGGGAATAAGCTCCCTGTCCCTGGAGGAATCCAAGCACAGGCTGGTCTAAAGGATCCCCTGGAGTGCTGCCGAGGACCTCCGTTTATCTGCGCTCTCTATTGAGCGTCCGCTGTGTGCCAGGTGCTGTTGCAGGCACTGGTGGAACACGGCCTGCCCGGGTCTCGGGTCCCAGGGGTCCTGGGTTTGCAGACTTCAGGCACCCACATATGGCAGGGCAGCGCGCCCAGTTCAGCCTGAATTGCCACCATTGAGTCCACTCCGCATGGTGCAACGGTCTCATTCAGCGGGCCCATACCGAGTCCCCGCTATGGCCCCAGCTCCCTGCACAGGACCGAGAGGTCTACACTACACGTGCCCAAGACAAAGCCCGTGTCCTCAGAAGACGCCCCGATCTCGTGGGGAAGCCAGGGGCTCTTACAGCCCCAGTGACCCCTGCAGGAATGGAGCAGGTGCAGGGGCCGGCAGAGACCTAGCAGGGAGACCTTGCAGATGGCCAGGGGTGCGGGACTGGGGGCTGGTGGGCGGTCAGGCTGTGCCCCCCGTCCCACGCGGCCCGTGTGTGTTGGATGGAAGTCCCGTTGGGAACGGCGAGGCTCTCGGGAGGGCTTCAGCCTGGGAGGTGGGCGCGACCCAGCCGCCGCGGCTCTGATTCTTCGGCCCAAGCCCCTCGACTCCTGCCACTCCTCGCTGTGACAGCAGGGGGCGGCCGCCGCCCGCGGATGAGAGCTTAGCCAGGCTGGCGCCCAGCTGGGCGGGCCGCTGGCAGGAAGGGACCTCCGTCCAGAGAAGAGGCCTGGCCTGGGCAGCCAGCATGGAGGCTGGGGCAGCGTGCAGCTGGTCCACTAGGGCTCTCGGGCTGTAGCCAACAGACTCAGGGACCCACCAGGGACACAGTCTTCCCTACCCATCCTGGGAGGGGGGCTGGCTACTCAAAGCGCCTTCACTTTCCTGCTGGGGGGCCTTTGAGTTGCCTACCCTCTCTGAGGGCTGACGGACCCCACCACACAAGCCTCTGACAGGGACAGCCATGTGCCAGGGCAGCCCAGACATGGGGGTGGGACGAGGGGAGGGGAGAGAGACAGCATGGAGGAATGGAGTCATGCATGAAGTCATGACCTGCAAGAGCCCAAAGGGGCAGCAGTGAGACTTTCTGGGACCACAAGGCCAGAGGTTCCAGGCTCTAATGCTACTGTTTGTTTATTATCTGGGTCTTAGACACCTTCCCTAAGCTGGCCGCACCTCTTTTCCCATCCATAAAATGGGGGTATTAAAGATACGTCTTTGAGCTGAGCCCCGGTGGCGTCGTGGTTGTGCGGGGGGACGGCGGCCCACTGGGATGGAGGTTCGATTCCAGCTCCACGGAGCAAAGGCTGGGCCTCCTGAGGGCAGTGATGCACCCCTCCCCCCCCCCCAAAAAAAAGATACGTCTTTGAACCGGGCCGGCCACCTAGTCGGGTTACGGACGTGTTAATATAAGGTAGACTCTTGCGTACAAGACAGGCTGGGCACACTGGGGGCAGGCAGAGCCCTGGGGGACGTTAAAGATCTTTGAAGGCTTCCCGGGAGAGGTGCCATGCAGACCAGCTAAGCAGGAACCTCGGTCTTCCAGCCAAGAGAAGCAGGAGGAGCCAAGACAGACAAAGAGAACAAGGCCTTTCTGGAACTTCTGGGGCCCCCGGGGCACAAGCACCGCCCCCACTCACCCCCCAGGCAGGGCAGTGACCCGGAGGACCAAGAGGTGGAGGGGACTCCTGAGGCTGTCTGCATTCTGACTGCATACAGCCAGCCTCAGGGGTGCAGGAACGGACCGAGCTGCTAAACATCGGCCATCCAGCCCGGGCAGACGGCCCAGCCCAGGCCAGGACGCACTCTGCAGGATGGAGCAAGGTCATACAAGGAGGACCCTTGTCGGACACACCCCCCGGTGACGAGAAAACCCCAGAGCTCAGCAGGTGCGGGGCCCTGGGCCTGGGGTGCCTGCCGAGGGGGCAGCCGGGAGGGGAGCGGCAGGTGTGAGAAGGCTGGGGAAATTGATTTATTAGGGACAATGAAAGGAGCTAAATATGTTTGCCGGGCTCAGCGATGACTCAGGCTTTCCCCAGGGGTCTGCCGAGTGAGAACACCAAAGAATCAAAGGCAGGACTCAGAGCCCCAGCGCCAGCGTGCCCTCGGGCATCCCCTCCCAGCCCAGGAGGGCGCAGAGAGGCTGGCCTAGGCTGGCATCAGAGACCCCGCTCTTACCCACCTGCCCAACTCCTTCCCTGCCTGCCAGACCTTATCCAGGGCCTCTGAAGAGCCAAATCTGGGAGTGGGGTCCTCCCCAAATTCCCAGGCCTGCTCCTGGGTGCTGTGCGACCTGGGGCAAGTGGTTGACCCTCTCTGAACCCACATCTTCCCCGGCAGATGCCGAGGGAGTGGAGGATGGGGGTGGGTGAGTGAGGATGTAAGGTGGTGGTGCTGAGCTCTCTCTCTTGGGGGGCCTCCAGCAGCAAGGTGAAGACCTCTCAATCCCTTGGTCCCAGCCCTGCCCAGCAGGCTGGTCCCCACTGCGTGCCCACGCCCACCCCCTTCCCGGCTGGCAGCGTCATGCCACTGGCTTCTTCTGCCTGGAGACAGCTGTGAGCATAGTCTCCTCCACCTAAAACCCCCGACTTCCCTCCCGGAGAAGCGCCAGACTCTCTCCGTGGGGCCTCATTGGAGAACAGGCTGGAGCCTGGGGCTGGCAGCTCCCGGGCTCTGGAAGCAGGGGGATGAATCAGAGGCGATAGGACCGAGTCATGGCCTCGTGGAGCCAAGAGCAGGGCGGGGGTGGGGGGCAGTGAGAGGGATGTGGATGGGAACAGGGGGGAGGGAGTTGTTGTCAAAGGCTGGGACCGGGAGGCATCTGCCGGGCTCCTGGTATGCCACTCATAGAGCCCCCAAAACAGGGGAGTGTGTGGCAGGGGGGGAGGAGGAGGAAGATGTTGCGACAGTTCAGAGTGCCAGGAGAGGTCTGCTCCTGGAGCAGCAGGGCTTGGCACGCAACAGAAGGTACATGGGGACTGGCTGGCCGGAGCGGCTAGGTACAGGGTGGATAGTGGGGAGCGGATGAGGGCTGAAGCAGAAGAGGGGCATTCAGACTGCCTGAGAGTGTCCACCTGTCTGCCCTTGGGGTGGATGGAGAAGGCGAGCTGGTTGGTCACCAGGAGCCCAGAAGAGGCCGGTGAGAGACAGGACGGCAGCTGGGCTAGGACGGGAGCAGCATGGGTTTGAGTGCAGCGGGGAGGAGGGGGTTAAAAAGAGCAGGGTCACCCTGCGTCTGAGGCCCCCTTCAGGGGAATCCCAATCTACTCAATCACTGCCCTAGTCGGTGGCTTAAGCTGCTGCACCACCACAGGGTCAGCGGTTCTAACCTATCAGATGCTCTGTAAGAGAAGGACGAGGCTGTCTGCTCCCAGAAAGATCTCCCGGCCTGGGGACCCCACGGAGGCAGCTCTGTGGCCACAGGTCAGAATCCGCTCCAGGGCAGAGCGTCTGGCTGTGTCACGCTCTCCGTGGCTCCCCGCGCCCTGCCTCCACATGGGGTGGCGTGGCCTATGATGAGCTCGACAAGCCTGGTGGCCACCGAGGCAGTACCATGAGCTCAGCAGAGCACGGCTAGCTGCAGAGGTTGGTGGCTCGACTCCCCTAGAGGTGCCCGGGAAGATGGGGCCTGGCAGTCTCCTTTGGAAAAGGCACACCCGGGGAAACCCTGTGTGAGGGGGAGGAGCAGCGCTGCTCACCTGCCCCCACCAGGGCATCCGTACTCAGCTGTTCTCCCCAAGGTGGACAGTTCAAATCCAGCAGTGTGTCGGAAGAAAGGCCTGGCACCTGCTTCTGAACAAGCCATGAAGCACACGTCTACTGTGACACGCTTAGGGGTGGGGTGTCTCATGACGGGGTCTCCTGGGACTCTGGGCAGAAATGTCATGGGCAATGAGGGCTGCCGGCTGCCTTTTTCCAGGCTCAGCAGACGTCTTCCTCCTGCCTGAAGCCCTCCCCCACCACCCAGGCGCCCGGGGTCCTACGAGAATCTGGAGGTTTCAGAAAATGGGGGGCTGCTGACTACATGCCTCCAAAGGAGACCCTACCCCTGCTTTTGGCCCAGCCACTGGGAGGGGCCTCTGCTTCTGTCTTTCTCAATGAGCCTCTGTGCTGGGTAACAGGGCCCGGGAGTTGAGGCCCGTCCCGGCTTGAGGCACAGCTCCGGGATCCTGTTTTCCCTGGAAGGGAGGGAAGGATGATCTTACCAGCTGAGGCATTTCTGGATGGAGCTGGAAATTCGTTACAGAAGGAAAAAGCATGTCCCTCAGAGTTTCCAAGCTCTAAGTGTGGATGGAGGCAGTCTGCCTCGCGGTTCTCCTGTGAAGCAGCTGGTGGATTCGCACTGACAACCTTGTGGCCAGCAGTCCAGTGTTTGACCCATGGGGCCACTGGGGCTCCAGATTGCAGAAGCAGGGGGCTGGGAAGGAGGAAGCTCCTGGGCCTGGAATAAAGGGGGATGTGAGTCCAGCACAGAGCCTGGGTCTCTGTTCCCATTGAGCCCAGACTACAAGATCAGCCACCCAAAGGTGGCACTGTTGGTAGGCCAGGCTGAGTCTGCTGGAGGGTTAGGGTGGTTTTGAACTGCTGGCGTTGAGATTAGCAACCCAATGCGTAACCACTCTTGCAGCAGTCAACAGGAAGAGGGGAAGGTGAGACCCAGGGTTCCTCGGCCTGCTGGTATCAGACAGAAGTTGTCTCAGACGCTTCGAGGTTCAGACAGAAGTCCCATGTTGGACCCAACCCAGTGACCACGGGGTCCATGCCAACAAGAGACCTCCTGTGCGCCCGGGCTGCGCTCCACGGGGCTTCCCAGGGCTGACTTGTCAGAATAAGGTCCCCGGGCCTTTCTCCCGAGGCATCTCAGAAAGTTGGAGAGACGCACCCCTCCCGCGGGGCAGCTGGCACTGCCCGGAGGTCTGGGCCACTGTGCAGGGGTGCGATGCTGTGTGGCCCGCAGCTGTCCCTTCTTGTTGGGTGCTGTCCAGGTGATGTCCGGACACGGCATCCCCATGCGAGTGGGTCAGCGTGTCCCCCCCCCCTCAACAGCCTGTAGCTTTGCAGAAGCACCGAAGCAGACGTCCCCTCCGTCCCTCCAACCCCCCTCCCCCCGCATCACCAGGGCCTTGCGAGCTTTCCTTCTGGGGGTTGTATCCACTAAGTCGATTCGACATCTCAGGCCCAAAGGGGACTGACCCACAGCGGTCCCCAGGCTGCCGTCAGGACAGAAGCTGACCTCCTGGCATTCTCTCTGGCACAGCAGAAGGGGGTGCTCCAATTGGCACACACACACACACACACACACACACACACACACACACACACACTGAACCAGGGGCTGCACCTGGCTCTCACTGCATGCCCAGGATGTAAGGTTGACTAGCACAGCCACTGGGGGACCCAAGCTGAGCAGGGTGGTCTTGGCAGCTGGGAGCCCGTAGCAGGGAAGCCGGCTTCCCAGACACCCGTCCAAGGGTTCCCAAGGCTGTGGGTCTTGACAGGAGCAGCCAGCCTCACCTCAGAACCGCTGGCCTTACAGTTACCAGTCTGATGCTCCCAGCAGAAGGTAGAACCAAGCCAAACCCACTGCCGCCGCCGCCACCACAGAGCTTGTCCCTCTAGGCCAGGTGAGAACTGCCCCTGTGGGTTTCCAACCCTGCGACTGTGAAGGGGGTGGAGAGCCGTGCCTTTCTCCCGCAGAGCGGGGGTGGGGTGGGGGGTGGGGGTGAGTTTCAAACCACCCACCACGCAGTGAGCAGTGCCATGCATAACCACTGTGCCACCAGGCTCCTCGGCTCTGAAGTCTTGTCCAGACACAGCACAGTCCAAGTGCTAGGCCGTCAGGGGGACCCAGCAAATCGCACGGTCACGTGACTTCAAGGAGTGGGGGACAGAGCATCCTGCCCCCAAACTTGGTCCCTTGGGGGCTCCAATGGCTATGGCAGGCCAGACCTTCACTGAAAAGTTGAGGGGAGAGGCAGACCCCTCAGAGGGACTTTGGAAGAAAGGCCTGGTGACCTGGTTCCGTCCCTCCCCCATCAGCCTTGGAGGACCCTCACCCCTGATTGCTGGGCCCTACATGCCCAGAGCCTCCAACCCGGCAGTATTTTTGTGTCGCTTTGGTTTTGCATTTCCCTTGAGATCTGAGGAAGGGAAGGTGGGGCCCGACACTGCCACTGGAGACTACACGCATTCCCGCCACTAGGCCGGTCAGACGAGACTGGAGTGGTCAAGGATCCCACCTCCCTGGGCGCATCAAAAAGCAAAGCTGACCCCTTCAGGATGAATCGGCTCCTGACCCAAGCCAGGGTATTGTCCTTCCTTTTATAAAAAGATCATTTTTATTGGGGGCCCCAACAATGCTTATCATAATCCATCCATCCATCCATCGTGTCAAGCATATTTCCACCTTTGTTGTTACCATCAGTTTCAAAGCATTTTCTTTCTACTTGAGCCCTTGGTATCTCCCTTCCACCCCACCCCCCTTCCCTCATGAACCCTTGATCATTTATAAATTACTATTATTTTCTCATGTCTTACACCAAGCCAGGGTATTAACAATCTCCTCTGGTGCGTGCAAAAG
>PVJH01040484.1:0-15655 GCA_004026705.1 Nesogale talazaci
GGGAGTTGAGGAGGGGGCTTACCTCGCCGGTGGAGCCAGCACAGACACCCGGACAGACTGATGATGATCAGAACCAGGGCCCCTCCCAAGGCCAGCCCCCCATATATGTATGGGCACAGATTGCCTGCGGGGGGCGGGGGAGGGGAGGGAGGGGGAGAAGCACAGATTAGAGGGGTCCCCTCTTTGTGGCCTCCCCAGCTTCCTGGCATGTCAGGCACCGGCCCAGCCCCCGCCCGCTACAGTCTGGGAGGCCAAGTGGCCCCTCCAAGCGTCTTGATGTTACTTCCTACCAGACATCTCAGCCTCCCCCCTCTCCGAGGCACCCCTAGTGCTCCGGGTGACCTCTGGGAGGCCCCTGTGCCCTCTCACCCTGTGCCACCATTCCGAGAGACCCTGAGCAGCCTACTCATGGACCAGCCCGCCACCGCTCACTCATCTCGAACCCACAGACCTTCTGGTCCAGAAAGGCGAGGCTCCTTACCCAAATTACTATCCTGGCAGGTATAGGTTGACATCGCCGGCCTGCTTCACTAGTGGACTGAGAACTGACCTGCAGGCCAGGAAACCTAGCCCAGCTCGGTCAGCCCAATGGTCTTGGGTGTCACGAGCCTCAAGCCAGTTCCTCATCTGCAACTCGAGGGCCCTCTGCTGTAATCCTTCCGGGCCCAGGAGCCCCCACCCCCATCCCCTCAGTGAAGCCCTGACCTGGGGCTGTCTCCCAGACCCCTGCTGAGCTTCACAGCATCATGGTAGGGCCTGGGGTCCTTTTCACAGGAACCTGAAGTTCAAGGCGCTGGGAGAAGTGGGGTTGGGGCAGCTAGGTCTAGCGGCAGATCTCACTCTGATCTTTCTGCGCGACTGGTGAGGGCCTCCCTAGGGGTCTCTCCACTCTGGGGAGGGAGCTCACAGAGGAGGAACCCCAGCGTCTGGAGGGGGGTAGGGACTGGGCGGAAAAGAGGGAAGGCAGCACCCCGCCTGGGGCCTGTCCTCTCAGACCCTCACAGGGCAGTAGGTGGGAAGCTGCTCCTCACGGACATCTTGGTCTGGGGGTGAAGCGGGACACGAGGGAGTGTCCAGGGCCTCATGACTTCCCTTCTGCCACTTCCTGCCCTCCAACCACTGGTTCCTGTTTGAGAGCCGTTCGTTCCTGAGGCCTGTGGACGTCACCTCTGAGCTCGACGAACTGGATGCTGAGCCCCTCCAGAAGAAGGATGGTGGGGTGGTGGTGGTGGTGGTGGGGTATCCAGGGGAGAAACACCCTTGACCGGGGAACCTGAGACACTGGCAAGGGAAACGGCGGGGGCAAGAGTGGGTTTCTGTTTTTCATTTCAAGGTAGGAATGGACACCCCAGAAACTAGAGAAGAGTCCTTTATACACGGCTCAAGGACCCTGAAACCCATTCTCTTCCTCCCCCATCTTAGTCTCACCTTCAGTTGTGGTGTGAGGGTCATTTTTTCCCCAGAGTCCCCCTACCACCACCACCGCCATCACCACTAGGGCCCCCAAGTACATCCAGGGACCCAGAGCCTGTGGCTGGCAGGCTGGACAAACCAGCGCTTCCTGGGTGGGGAGAAATGCAGCCACCACCTCAGATATCCCTGCCCCATCTCTGGCTACCACGTGTCCCCAGCATGACGCCTCCACAGGAGTCCTGGGAAAGGAGGGTCGGCTTTGAGGGCTGGGATTGTAAGATCGTTCCGTTCTGCCTTCTGGGACGGTACCTTGGCCTGTAATCCTGCTTCGTTCCAATCCTTCTATGATCCTGTTTGTCGTTGATGGTGCACAGGCAGCCTTCCCTGATTAGCCCCCTCCCCCGCCCAAAAAATAAAATCAATTTGAAGTCAACGAGGCAAGCTGACTGAAGTGTATTTAAGATCCAATTTGCAAATAGGGGAAACATGTCTGCCTAGAGGCGTGGTTTTCAGCTTCCCCAATGCCGCGACCCTTTGATACAGTTCCTCATGTTGTGGTGTCTTCCTCCCAGCCAACCATAACATTATTTTCGCTGCTACTTCATAATTGTCCTTGTGCTACTGTTGTGAATCGGGGCAACCCCTGTCAAAAGGTCATTCGAGCCCCCAAAGGGGTCGCGACCCACAGGTTGAGAACCCCTGCCCTGGCGCGTCACCCGTGTGGAGGAGAGAAAAGAGCCTTTGCGGATTTGTATTCCCCCCACCCCCACCCCCACCCCCACCCCTTTATTGCTGAGCAACTAAAATTTTGCCGGAACTCGCCAGCAAGGGTTACAGCTGGACACTGACAGGGAGTCACCCGAGGTTCTGGGAGAAGCCTGAGGAGGACGTGGAATAAGGGAGATCATGGCCGATGTCAGAGGATCTTAGCAAAATTCATCGACATGCTTATAGCTATAAGGGTAAGGTTTATATACAAGAGGGATGGGGCATTAAGAAAACATCCCAACCCAGTCCAGTTCAAAGTCATAAGTCCGACATTAGCCCATATGCCCGATACCAGTCTATAATGTCTCCTCCCCGACTCACAAAGTCACAGGCCAGTGGGTGCAGAGTCCCGGCATTGGCAGGGGTCTCCCCACGGCTCCGCTTCCAGGGCTCAGGGTCCATCCACAGCATCCAGTGGTGGTAGAGGCAACTCAGCGCTGGCAGGGGTCTCCCCGCGGCCTCTCCAGCTTCAGAGGTCTGGTTCCATCAGGGTAAGGCCATGTGGCTTCTCCTCTGGCTCCTGCAGCTCCTCGGACGCTGCCATCTTGTCTTGTCAGTTCAAGCGACTGTCAACAACCGGGCAGATGCTCTCTCATCTCTACGATGGAAATATCGTGAGACTGTCCAGAATGCTCAGGAGAAAGCCATGCCCACACAGAGGCCTCATTGGCTATCTCCAGATTGACAGGCTAGACTCCACCCCTCCACGCCCAATCATGAAATTGACACCAAAGTACATGACTGCCACAGATATCCACTATGGTCTTTTGTTCCTTACCTATCTTAATCAAACAAACAGTTACTTGATTTTTAAATGATAAAGTTTCTGGACTTTCGGGCTGAGCCCCAGTGGCGCAGTGGTTGTGCACGGGACTGCGGCCCACTGGGATGGAGGTTCGATTCCGGCTCCCAGGAGCAAAGGCTGAGCCTCCTACTCCCACCACCAGGGCAGTGACGCCTAAAAAAAAAAAAGAAAAAGAAAAAGAAAAGAATTAAAAAAAAAGTTTCTGGACTTTCTATTAGAAATACTCAAGAAAAATAAATTGAAAAAGGACATCAAGCAAATAGGATACAATCTCGATAATGACTGAATCGATTGACTACTTGGGTAATTATTGTGCTAGTCTCTTTAAAGTACAGCAAAATCGAGTGTCTTCTAATAAATCCTTCTCCAAGATACAAGAGGATTCTAAGAACGTAATCCCAATATTCACCCTCCAGGCTCTGGCTGATCCAAAGAATCTGGATTTTTTTTTTTTTAAGTCCCAAGTACCAAGACGAAACAGGATCTCCTTCTGTTATCCATAGGAAAGTTAAAAGTTGGAACTAACAACAACGAAAACAGCAACAACTGAGATATTGGGAGCATGAGGCATCTGGCTCAAGGACTCTGAGAAAGTCACATGCCCTTAAAGATTCTCTGATCTGACCTAATGCTAGGTGCTGGACCAGGTGAATTGTGATTCTTTCAGATCTTTTAAAAATAAACTTTTCCTTTCTTCATGCATGATGCTCTTTAAAAAAAAATAAATCCTTTTGTTGGGAGCTCTTATAGCAATCCATACATCAATCGCATCAAGCACATTTGTACATATGTTGCCATCATCATTTCCAAACCTTTTTTCTACTTGAGCCCTTGACATTAGCTCTCCTTCCCCTCCCCCCCCCCATGAACCCCTGATAATTTATAAATTATCTTTCTTTTCTTTTTTTTTTTGGGGGGGGCATCACTGCTCTCTGGCCGTGGGAGTAGGAGGCCCAGCCCCACTGTTGGAATTGAACCTCCGTCCCAGTGGGCCGCAGTCCCGCGCACAACCACTAAATTATCTTTATTTTCATATTCGACACTTATCCACTGGCTCCCTTCACCCACGTTTCTGTTGTTCGTCCCCCTGGGGGGTGGGGTGGTTGTATGATGAGCACTGTGATTGGGTTCCCCTTTCTGCGCCCCCTTCCCCTCATGGTATCTCTACTCTCATTATCGGTCCTCAGGAGGTGATTGGTGCGGGATGCTGTATATTAAGAGCTCTTGTCTGTATCAGTGAACATGCTCTGGTCTTTTACCAGTGTACAAAGTCCGATTTGTAAGATAGAGCTGGGGTCATGATACTGGAGGAAACATTGAAGAACTAGAGGAATGTTGTGTGCTATATTGGCTCGACCCTTCCTTGTGACCCTTCTGGAACGGGATGTCCAATGGTCTGTAGATGGGTTTGGGGTCTCTACTCCAACCCCCCTCATTTGCACTGAAATAGCTTTTTGTTTGGGGTCTTCTGATGCCTGATACAACCTTGATCCTCCCCCCCACCCACACACCTTGTGATCACACAGGCTGGTGGACTTTGCTGCTTCCCTGCTAGATGGCTGCTTGTTTAACTTTGAGCCTTGGAGACCTCAGGAGCTGTCTGTTGTCATAACCAGGCACCATCAGCTTTCTCGACTGTCAGCGGAAACCAGCCTCTAACAACCAAGGGGTCTGTAGGTGCAATTGTGTTACTGTAACATATAGAGGTTATAGGAAAGTTATGGTGGATAGGAGAGAGAGACGAGAGAATGAAATAAAGGATCTCATGACAGCATGATCTCAGCAACCAGGTCCATGCAGAGAGAACATAGTTCCAATCACAATCTCTATACCATAAGCCCGCCACCCCTTCCCCAATTACAGGTCACTGCAGGGCCTGGGCTCCGCCTAGAGTGGGACAGACCGGAGGGTATGGTTGCTCCAAATGGCGGATAGACTCAGGGAGAGAACCTCTAAGCAGCTGAGCTCTAAGTGACTGTCATTTACCACATGTTGTATAATATGGGCGGGACAACCTGGGGGGAAAACCCTTTGCATCCCACACTTCACCGCATTCGCTGTGCACCCATTTTGTCTTAGACAATCCTGTCAGCCAGGTGAGCGTCACAGAATGCCAGCTTATTAGAACAAAGCGTTCTTGTGTTGAGGGAGGATTTGAGTAGAGGCTTTCTCTGCCGTCTTTAATACTTAGTCTATAAATCTATGTACGCAGACCCATGTCCCTATCGTTATATATTAATATACTTATATGGACATGCCTATGTTTATACCGCTATAAATGTCCTTTGCCTTCTAGTTCTTTCCTTTCCGTCCTTTTACTTTCCTCCTGCCCCACTATCAGGTTCCAACTTCATTTCATTCTCTGTACTTCCTCTGGGCTACATTGCACTTGATCAAACCCCACGAATTGGGCTGGGCCGAAAGCAAGTCAGGGATCCCTGCTTCCCTGCACATCCCCAAAGGTCATCAGCAGATGGTGTCAGATAAGATAACCTGTGACATCAAATGCTTCCGGTTGAAAGAAAGCCACAGGGCACTCCAGCCTCAGGAATGCTAATTGTTACAAATTCCACTGCCCCCTTTATAAACCTGACCTGTTGGTCAAAGTCACGGAATCATGTCGGGGAACTTCCCTAATAAAGTGATTTCCGTCTCTGCTCTCCCTTGTTCTGTCAAGTTTCCTCTGTCTCTCTGTGCCTCAGTTTCCCCTTTATACCCACTAGGCATTCTGTGCCCTCCTGGCCCTTGGTTGTAGATCTCTTGTTGTTCCCCCGCTGCTGGGTTTGTCGCCTCCTCCTCTCCTTCTCCCCCCGCTCCCCACCTTTCTCCTCCTGTTCCGCCTGGAACCATTGGCCCCGTTTTTTCTTCTCAGGATTTTTTATCCAGTCTACCTAAGTATGATGTTCTTGATGTCATCCCGCAATTCATCAGGTCATCAGTCATTAGTGTTCAGTTTCTCAAACCTGTTTGTGAAACAATTGCTTTCAAACCACAAGAAGGAGACTTAGAAGGTTTTAGGAAATCTAGGGGGGAGGAGGTCAATGAAAAGGGGGGGGAGATACCCACAAACACACATATGTGCAATAGTTTACTGTTCCAATTTAAATATTATTTTTTTGGTGGGGCACCACTGCCCTCTGGTGGTCATGGGAGCTACCCAGCGCTGCTCCTGAGAGCAGCAGCTGGATTTGAACCGCCAAGCCCATGGCCCGCAGTCCCGCACACCGCAGTCCCGCACTCGACCACTTATGCCACTGAGGCTCAGCCCTACATATTATTTTTGAAGCATTAAATATTTAGGAAAATAATAGGACATTTGATAAAATATGTGTTTTCTTCTGCCCATAAAGGCAATATATATATATATATATTTGTTTTTGTGGGCATCACTGCCTCTGGTGGTCGTGGGCGCTACCCAGCCACTGCTGGATTTGAACCGCCAAGCCTGCGGGCTGCAGTTCCTCACTCAACCACTTACGCCACCGAGGCTCAGCCCTAAAGGCAATATTTTTAACCCGAGAAAGGAAATGTTCATTGTCAAGACTTTGAAAATATAAGCCATTCTTTTATTTTTTTGGGGGGGAGGGTCATCACAGCCCTGGTGGGAGTAGGGAGCCCAGCTTTGCTCCTGGAAAGCTGATGCTGGATTTGAACCACCAACCCTGTGGGCTGCAGTCCCGCACACAACCACTTCAACACCGGGGCTCAGCCCCAAACCATATTTTTTAAATAGAGCTTGAACAGATAGGAAGGTGTATGAGTCTCCACAACACTGACCCGTAGAGCAGTAAATGTTTCCCTCATCTGAGTGTATGGGCCTAACAGCATTATCAACTAGCTCCTTCATTAGGGCAGCATCTATAATAATCCCCCCAATTCATATGCTTAATTCACAGGCTCACCACAGTTTTCTTCATTGAGTAAAAGTGGACTGTGGTGTCTGCACTTTCATTTTGGAAAATGAGTTTTGTCTAACATTAGTTAGCATTCTGGTTTCTGTTAGAAAACAAAACTTTCTATTCCTTCTTAACACTATGGAAAGTAACCGAATGGAAGAAAATTATAGGCCAGAGATGAACTCTTAGGGCTGTTGTACTTTTGTCTTCAAAGTAAAAGTGCTAGTTAAAATTTAAATGATTCCTGCTAATTTAATAAGATGAACAAGTTATTTAACTAAAAAAGCAATGCCTCTAATTTGGTATGCTTTGAGAAAAATGAATAGTTCACAATTTAACAAAATCGAGTTAAAAAAAGTTAAAAAAAATAAAAATAAAAACATCTGCCCAACATTAATTGTGGGTCAGTACTGGTCTAGGGGTTGTGACTGCACTAAGTGAACAAAAGAGGCCAGCTCCCAATCCTTGAAGCCCACACCCCCGAAGACAGAATATAAAGAATACTTATTTTTTAAGAAACACAAGTAAACAAGATGGTAGACCATTGAGTCTAAAAGAGTCACTCTGTAAGGCCAGAATCAGAAAACATTGGCTCACATTTTAATATCATTATACATGTGTCTGCAGAGACTAAACTGTAGATCAGATGCCAAGCATACTTTGTTATTTCTTTTATGACTTTCTAAAGTCGTTCTTCTACTCCTTTTCTACTTTTGTGCCTCAAGTGTTATTACTGGACCAACATTAAAAAAAAATTCCATCTTAAAATAAAAACAATTGCATTTAATTGAAGTCTTAAAAACAGAAAACCAGGGCTGAGCCCCGGTGGCGTCAGGGGTTGAGTGCGGGACTGGGGCCCGCGGGCTTGGCGGTTCAAATCCAGCAGCGGCTCTCCAGTAGCAAGGCTGGGTAGTTCCCACGAGCACCAGAGGGCAGTGATGCTCCCCCCCCCCCAAAAAAAACCCCCAAAAACAGAAAACTAGAAAAGGATTAGTAAAACCTAACAATGAAGCTTACACAGCAGAAAATAAAACATTTGTCAGGCTTACTGGTGAATCTGTTAATACTAAATAATGGTAAAGCATATACATTTGCTGAAAGTGTCTTAGCAAACAGTTATTGGGAGATTTTTAAAAAATGATTCTATATAGGTGTTTAAAAAGCTTGTCTTTTTTTTTTTTCAAAGTCGAGACTACTATTTCTCTTTAACCAAGCTATGCAGCCATTCAGAGAAATTGGTAAACAAACTTTCAGTGGAAATTTGTGAATAGCTATTACCCTGGTTGTGGTATGGAAATGCAGAGCTTCAAAGGGCTTCTAGTGCTGACAGCACATATTGAAAGATGAGGTGAGGCGTCTTGGGGAGGGGGGCCGTGAGTTTATGTTCGTCGAGGGGAGACAGCGCTGAAAAAAGAGGGGAGTGCTGTTGCCCAATTAGAACAAATAAACAGACACCCCCTCCCCCCCAAACTTGTTCTTAAGATGCTCTCCAAATGCAGGTGAGGTATACTGGGAGCCGTCTTTGGACTTTTGTGAACTCGTTTTAAATTGTGTTCAGTCCCAGCCTGACCTGGCATATGAACCCTGATGGTCTGTTCTTCAGTGGGCCGCTGGCCTTGTTGTGGCGGATATTACAACTGCAAATGTCCGGTAGCAGTCACTACGTGGAATGTCTGTACGGAGAATGAAGCTTGGAAAATGACACGTCATCGAAAAGACAATGCAAATGGCTTTTTATGCATTAGTAAATTGAGATGGACTGATAGCGGCCACTGTGAATTAAAGGATCACTTACTATGCTGGGAACGAAAATGGAAGAGGAATGACATCACATCCGTCATCAAAACGTTGTCCAAGATCTATGACATCCGTCATAGGCTCATATCCATAAGTCTGCAAGGAAGACCAGTTAAGACAAGTCCCATTCAAATGTACACAACCCCCACTAAAACCAAAGAGGAAGAAAGCAGAGAATTCTCTAACTGCCACAGGCTGAAATTGACCCGGCATATATCACAGAGGTTTAAAACTAGGCAAAGTCTGCCTTGGGGTTATACTCTCACCATATGTATTAAACTGCATGCGGAGCAAATACTTCAAAAGACTGGGTGATAGGAAAAACACGGCAACAGGATTGAAGACCAACGGACCACTGGCAATATGCAGATGATAAAATTTTGCTCGCGTCGGCAGCACCAGAAACTTTGCGGGACCTGGTGTCAGGCATCAAAGAACTAAAATTATATCATTATCAATGAGGGGGAGGGCAGATTGAGGACCCAAAGCCCATCAATAGCTGAAGCAACATCCTCTTACAGAGGGGCTGCAGGGAGGAGAGGAGCCCGTCAAGGTATAGAATAGTAATAATGAAATATGTGGGCTGAGCCCCGGTGGCGTCGTGGTTGTGCGCGGGACTGCGGCCCACTGGGACGGAGGTTCAATTCCAGCAGCGGGGCTGGGCCTCCTACTCCCACCGCCGGAGAGCAGTGATGCCCCCCCCCCCCCAAAAAAAAAGAAATATGCAACTTTCCTCTCGTTCTCAAATGCTTCCGCCTACTCAATCTTAATTCTATCAGACACATCCAGGCAGAACACAGGGTGTACACTGGAGTCGGAAACGTGGGGAATTTAGGACAGATGTTCCCTCAGGACTAGTGGTGGGAGTGTGATACTGGGAGGGTAGAGAGATGGTGGAATAGAACGGGGGAACCGGGCTGAACCCTGGTGGTGTCCTAGTTGTGTGTGGGACTGCAGCCCATGGGGTTGGAGGTTCAAATCCAGGAGCAGCTCTCCAGGAGGCCGGGCCTCCTACTCCCACCAGGGCAGTGATGCTTCCCCCCCCCAAAAAAAAAAAAGAAAGGGGGAACGAATTTCAAGGATCTACATATAACCTCCTCTTTGGGGCACGGACGACAGGGAAGTGAGTGAAGGGACACATTGGACAGTGTACGATACGAAAAAGTTGGGCTGAGCCCCGGTGGTGTAGTGGTTGTGTGCGGGACTGCGGCCCACTGGGATGGAGGTTTGATTCCAGCTCCACGGAGCAAAGGCTGGGCCTCCTACTCCCACCACCTGAGGGCAGTGATGCCCCCCCCCCCAAAAAAAACCAAAACAAAACCAAAGATATGAAAAAGTAATAGCAATTTGTAAATTATTAAGGGTTCATGGGGGAAGGGGAAGGGAAATATGGGGAGCTGGTACTGGGGGCCTGAGTGGAGGGAGGAGGTTTTGAGAGTGCAAATGTGGCCTGCCTACAATTGATGTATATCTGGATCGTGAGTTGTATGAGCCCCCAATATAATGATTCATTAAAAAAAAGAAAAAGAAGAAAAAGAGGAGGGCTGAGCCCTGGTGGCTTAGTGGTAGTTTGCGGGACTGCGGCCCACAGGGTTGACTGTTCAAATCCAGCAGCAGCTCTCCAGGAACAAGGCTGGGCTTGCTACTCCCACCAGGGCAGTGATGCCACACACACAAAAAAAAAAAAAGAAAGAAAAAAAAAAAGGACCCGGTGATTGCTGAGCATCAGACTACAGCCTCCAATTTAAAGACAGGACACTCACCACTGGTCAAATAAACGTCATGATAAAACATTAAAGTGGTCAAAGATTTCCTTTCACTTGGATCTACAAACAAACAGCGGTCAAAGAAATCAAGTCTCCTACAAGAAGCCTCTTCAAAGTCTTAAAGAGCAAAGATGTTCCTTGGAGGACTCCCGTTAGCCTGTCTCGAGCCTTGCCATTTTCAGTCGCCTCATACGCATGGGAGAGACCAAAGAAGAGAGATGCAATGGACTTTGGCTGGTGGTGAAGAATGTTGAGTAAAACACGGACTGCCAGAAGAAGGAACAATTAATTCCTGGAAGAAGTACATCAGGTTGCACCTGGTGGTGACTTGGTCTCACCTACTTTGGACAGGTTACCTGTAGGACCCAGTCCCTGGAGAAAGACATCATGTTTGGTACAGGAGAGCTTCATGCAGGAGAAGTGTGGTGGTCATATGCTTATGTTAATTTCATGACTGAGATGTAGGGGTGGAGTCTAGCCTGTTAATCTGGAGATAGCCACTGAGTAGCCAATGAGGCCTCTGTGTGGGCATGGCTTTCTCCTGATACATCTGGGAAATCTCGCGATATTTCCCTCGTGAAGATGACAAGCTAACTCCCCAATTGTTGGAAGTTAGTCTCAGAGACGATTAATTATGGACAAGACAAGATGGCAGCATCTGAGGAGCCGGAGAAGCCATGTGGCATGGCCCTGATGGAGCCAGACCTCTGAAGCTGGAGCGGCCACATGGAGACCCCTGCCAGCGCTGAGTTGCTTCTGCCACCACTGGATGCTATTAATGAACCCTGAGTCCTGGAAGCGAGGAGCCATGGGGAGACCCCTGCTGGTGCCAGGACTCTGCACCCGCTGACCTGTGACTTCATGAGTCGAAAGGAGACGTTATAGACTGGTATCGGGCATATGGGCTAATATCGGACTAATGACTTTGAACTGGACTGGGTTGGGATGCTTTCTCAGTGTTCCATTCCTTTTGTATATAAACCCTTTCCTTATATCCATGTGCGTATCTATGTATTTGTTCCTCTAGTCTACCCGGACTAACACAAAAAGGAAGACCCTGCGAGTGTTGGAGAGATACAGTGGCCGCACAGAGGGAAGGTTGCGAGACTGACAGCCTGGGACTGGGTGAGCTTCTTTCTGTTGCTTTTCTTCGGTGTCCTGTTCTCAGTGTCAGAACAGCAGTGGGGGCACCTCACTACTTGTTCTACTATATCTCTGATGGCACAGTGGTCAGGCACTTGGAATGCAAACTGAAAGGTTGGCAGTTCGAGCCCAGCGACTGCTCCACGGGGGGAAAGATGTCTCCACCTCCTTGGGGGAAGAGGTATATATTTACAGACTCTGTGGGGCAATTCAACCCTTTCAGGGTTGCTTTGTGTTAGCACAGACTTTTTTCCCCCCTTTTTCTTAATTGTTTGACTTAAAGATGCTGTGGCGGTCATGTGCTTATGTGAATTTCATGATTGAGGAGGTGTGGAGTCTAGCCTGTTCATCTGGAGCTAGTCATTGAGTAGCCAGTGAGGCCTCTGTGTGGACCTGGCTTTCTCTTGAGACTTCTGGGAAATCTCACGATATTTTCCACATGGAGATGAGGAGCTATCTCCCCAGTTGTTGGGAGTTAATCTTAGAGATAATAAATTACAGACAAGACAAGATGGCAGCGTTGGAGGAGCTGAAGGAGCCGGAGGAGAAGCCACAGGGTCTTGCCCTGATGGAACTAGACCTCTGAAGCTGGAGAAGCCACATGGAGAACCCTGCCAGCGCTGAGATGTTTCTACCACCACTGGATGCTGTTGATGGACCCTGAGCCCAGGAAACGAAGAGCCATGAGGGGACCCCTGCCAGCGCCGGACTCTGCACCCACTGGCCTGGGACTTCATGAGTCAGAAGAAGACATATATGAGCTAATATCAGGGTGTGCTCCCAGGTCTGCAGGAGGACAGAGAAAGACCGTCTCAAGAGGAGAAGCCGGAGGGGAGGAGATCTGGTCTCTGGGTCGGATGCATTTGTAGTTCCTTCTTCAAATTCAGGATCACCTTCCATGTGATCTACCTGAAAGAGAAATAGTCTCTGGACCATCGAGATGCTACAATGGACATCTTGCGGCGTGCGCTTGATCATACGCCTTTCGATCACCTCGTCTCGGTTCTGGAGGCCTTTCAAAACTGCAGGCATCCCTGCCTTGCGCCTCCCATCTTTCAGCATGCTTATGATGGACCGGGAGTGTAGTATGTGTTTCCCCTTTTCTGCGGCTCCTGGGGGAGGTGAAATTTACATACCGTTGAAGCGTACACATCTGAGGTTCATTCTAAGTTTTTTAACTGCCTTCTGTTCGGGGCTAGAGTCGTCTGCCTGGGCTCACATGTTGGCTCTGTCAATGAGTTTGCCATCTTGCCTAAGTTCCTGCCCGTCTCTGTTCCCATTTCCTGTCAGGGTTAAAAGAATTACAACTGTGTGGATCTGTGGCAGGCACCTGTTAAGTGCTGCTGATATAATAATAGAAACCATCGTTATTACTAGTCAACGTTTTCTTGGGTGCCCAGAGATACCATCAAGGAATGATGAGCTGGGACCACCTCCCTCCTGCTTCCACAGACCTCTGTCTCTAGCTTCTACGATCTCACTGCCACCAAGTCAGTGCCAACTGTCAGGGGACCCTGGAACTGGCCCTGTGCCTTTCCGACGCTGTGATTCTTGAAGGGAGCCGAGAGCCCGTCTTTTTCCTGCGGAGGGGCTGATTGTTTGGAACCGCTGACAAGGATGGCAGCCCCGTGGGTCACCCCTCCACCACCCGGGATCTCACTTTTACTGCCTACCTGCTTGCTGCTGTGTTCTGCTCCGCCATCCGTTTATTCGTTCATCTTTTTGTTCACTCCAAAACATTTCATAAGGGGGCTGAGCCCCGGTGGTGCAGGGGTTGTGTGCGGGACTGCAGACCAGAGGGTTGATGGTTCAAATCCAGCAGTGGCTCTCCAGGAGCAAGGCGGGGCCTCCGACTCCCACCAGGGCAGTGATGCCACCAAAAAAACCCCCCCCAAAACCCCAAAACAACATTTCCTTAGTACGTACAAATGGATCAGGCTCGCTCTGGACTCAGAAGCTCTCTGAAGGCAGGGGCCTGCCTCGTTTCCTTCTTGGCTGCATTCCGTGTACAGGGGAAGCAGCGCTCCATTATAGTGCTCTCCCTACCCCGAGAATCAGCAGTCAGGCTGAGACCCTCTCAAGGGGCCATGGCTGTGGATAGCTTCACTTTGCCTGTACCACCTTCAAGGCATAGGAAGGGGCCAGGCCACAGGGAAGGAAAAGACTTCACAAGGTTTGTGGACCAGTGGGATGAAGAGAAAACAAAAATTTCCCACCAGTGTTTTTTTTTTGGGGGGGGGGCATCACTGCCCTCTGGTGGTGGGAGTAGGAGGTCTAGCCTTCGCTCCTGTAGGGCTGCTGCTGGAATTGAACCTCCATCCCAGTAGGCCGAAGTCCTGCACACAACCACTACGCCACCGGGGCTCAGCCCTCCCACCAGCTTTTTGAAGCTTCTTGGATGCTCTTCTCGGGGACCTGGACATCTATCCTCAAGACCCCAGTTCTTATCCTCTTTGACCTCAGGGACCTGAAGATAGTCCTCCCTTGAACCTGTACCTCGATGGTGACAAAGGATGCAAATGGCACTTGGAAATCTGGACTCCAGTCTTCTCCCTGCAGTCTTGCTACTTGACCTTCCCCGAGGGACTCTCCTTCCCTGGGCTTTGGTTGCCCTCCCCACTGAACCAGAAGATTTTAAAGGCCCCCTCTAGTTCAACCTCTGTCTCCCCACCCTAACTCCTTCCCCAGTTCAGAGAACCCAGGCATCCAGCTGCCCCACCCCAGCTCTGGGTAAACAGGAAGCTGGGTGAGGGGAGCAGGGCTGGGTGGAAAGTCCCAGCCAGGTGTACGGGTCTGTGGGGAGGGGGGGTGGCGCCACCCTGGGGTATGAAAGCCCCTTGCCCTGGCACGGGGTCAGAATCGCCAATGGAGGCACTGGGGCTGGAGGGGCAGGGGGGCAGGTCTCAGGGGAGGGGCTGCCTCCTGCTGGCTGCGGCCGGGGCGATTGTCTTGGGGTCTGTGGTCTTGTCTGTGCCCATCACTGTCCTGACGGTGCTGGCCTTGGTACCCCAGGAGCGGGGAGGACTGGTGAGTGGTGGCAACCGGAAGGCTGGATCCTACCAAGTTCACCCACTCCCAGGGTTTGCTTTCTGGCCTCAGCTCTCTTGAGTCCCTCTCAGCTCTCTCTTCCGGTCCTTGGTGTGAATGTTAAATATCCTGCCTGTCTCTTTGCTGGCTCTCCTTCTGTGCTTTGGCGATGCGGTTGTGTCCTGATGTCTCCAAGTTCCTGGCTGGCTGGCTGTCTTCCCTTTTCTTTCCCAAGACACAACTGGGTCCCAGGATGTGTCTGACTTGCCCCACTCCCTCTCAGAGACCTGTGTTTTGAGGTGGGACTGATGGGAGAAATCCCAGACTCTGAACGGGAGCCCTGAAGACGTGGGGGTGGGATTGGCATCAACTGAGTCAGAACTTTGAGCGCTGTTAACCCAACCCACCCAGGTCACAGAGACTGCTGCTCGGGGGGCAGAGACCCAGCAACAACTGGGTAAGAACAGACCACCTCCTGCTCCCCTGCCGTCACCTCGGGGACCCCCAAGCTCTGGTCCTTGTTGCTTGTACCCTCTTTCCCATACCCTCTTTCTCAAGGCATTCCGATGCTCCCTGCTGGGCCCTGATGCCCTGTCCTCTCTTGCGGGAGTGCGGGGGGTGTGTCCTCACCAACCACGAACTTTCCACACCTCCTAGAGTTCCAGAAGCTGCCAGAGGAGGAATCGGAAACAGATGCTGTCCGCTCCACGCTGCCTGCGGCCCACCTCATAGGTAAGGCCGTGGGAGACCTGGGTAGCCCAGCACATCCACCCAGAATCAGCCACAGGGCTGCGGGCTCAGCCCACTCGCCCAGGGCTGCCAGGAAGGCTGGTCTGAGGTCAAGAATCCCCTTTGGGGGGGCCTCCCAACCCGCCCCCAGCCCTCGCCCACGCCTGGGTTTCGGGCTTCCTTCCAGGAGGAAGCCAAACCCAAGGCGGATCTCCCCCACCCCCAGCTTTCCTCGCCCGCCCCGCACGCACGCATGCCACTCATCCCAGCCCCCCAGGCCAGCTCCAGCTCCCAATTCCAGCTCTAGCAGC